>PITA01018513.1:0-40250 GCA_004023965.1 Spilogale gracilis
AGAAGATTGCAAGGCAAAGGACATCCGTTGTGGCCTGTCTGGAATTTGCAGAGTGTGAACTTTGTTCTCTAGCGGACGTTAAAGCACAGACAGGACTCTGACAGTCTTTTGCTTTATTTATGTCCGCCTACTCGATCCTCGCAGCAAACCTGTGTGGTAGGTTCCCTGACTTCCATCTGGAAATGAGGAAGCCGGGGTTTCAAAAATGTAAGGGAACTTCCCTTTTTATGTTTGTCAAGCATCTGAACCAGAACTTGAGCTCCCAGCTGCAGGTTGTGTGAGCTTGCTTGCTTGCTTGTTTTTGACCCTCCTTGGGCAGGGACCTCGCCTGGACACAGGCACTGGGGACTCATGAGATGTTTGTTGAATGAATGAATCGATGTTTCTTTTATACAAAGTGATTTCGGTGGGTTGGCTTATCTGGGAAGTTCTTTTCTGTCTGGGCCTCACATGATGTTAAGCCCTTGTGGTTAAGGTACTGTGTTTTTGTCTTCACTTTTTCAGAATCACTGCAATTTTGGAGTTTTATGTTCTTGCAGTTCTGGTCATTTGATGAATTGGAAGAGCGTTGTGGTATATGCTGGAGCCCTAAAAGGGTCTTTGTTAAATATTTTTAATAATCCTACAAACAGGGGTGCCTGGGTGGCTCAGTTGGTTAAGCGACTGCCTTCGGCTCAGGTCATGATCCTGGAGATATGGGATCGAGTCCCACATGGGGCTCCCTGCTCAGCAGGAAGCCTGCTTCTCCCTCTCTCACTCCCCCTGCTTGTGTTCCTTCTCTGGCTGTGTTTCTCACTGTCAAATAAATAAAATCTTTTTTAAAAAAAAAATAATCCTACAAACAAAATATTACTATAAACTCTTTCTTTCTTTCTTTTTTTACATTATGTTGACAAAACACCCAGGGGGAGTTAATTTTTTTCTTTTTACTGAAATGGTGAGAAGAAAGGTACTTGAATTTTTATGGAAGTTAAATGGAAACAATTTTGTAAAAACTGAGCTTCCCAAGGTCAAAACACTTCACATTTATGAGTCTTAAGTACTTGAATGAAATAATCCAACCAAAAATCAAGGAAGTGAGAAGGGCGTGGTTAAGTGAAAATGGTCTGCAAGTTGCGTATTATTGATCATATATTGATAACTTGGGCGTGGACCAGGTCGTGCCCTGGGCTGTCCTTACAGTGGTCAAAGTCATCTGGCTGATTTTCTTTACAACATGCCTTCTAAAAATTGGGTCAGTTATTTTCAAATTGTTTACAATCCCCCTTACACTCAGAGGAGCTTCGCAGTTATCTTCAGCCTCTTCTCTTTTTTTTTTTTTTTTTTTAAAGATTTTATTTATTTGACAGCGAGAAACACAGCGAGAGAGGGATCACAAGCAGGGGGAGTGAGAGAGGGAGAAGCAGGCTTCCTGCCAAGCAGGGAGCCCGATGTGGGACTCGATCCCGGGTCTCCAGGATCATGACCTGAGCCGAAGGCAGTTGCTTAACCAACTGAGCCACCCAGGCATCCCTTCAGCCTCTTCTCTTGCAAGAGTGGATGCGCTCACTGGAACGTTATAGTGAGAGGCATTTACTAAAGGAAGCCTGTTGCACGTTATGTGATGGAATCCCAGACAATATATTAGCAGCTTCTTGTCTCAACATATGTTCCAGAGGGTGAGGACGTGGTCTGCAAACCCGGCTGTATCTCAGAATCGCCTGGTTTGTTGTTTTAAAATGCAGAGTCCCTAAAAATTATGAAAGTCCAGCTAAATTAGAATTACTAGGAGGATGGCCCAGGAATAACATTAAAAAAAAATTCCCCAGAATTTTGGAACTCTGTTGTTTCAGGTACCTTAGCTTCACTGTGAAAACCAGAGTTAGGAACTAAACCTACTTTAAATCAAGAAAACCATTCCTGTATGTTTATCCTAGAACAAAGCTATGAAATGTAAACATTCATTTTTCTACCTAGGATCCAGTGATCAGACAGATATCAGATAAGTTGGGAAGTATTATATTTTAATTCAGTAAGTTTTCCTCAAATGCTACTGTATACCAGGTGCTATTGATATATTTTAGGAGAACAAATGATGTGTCTGTATGTCACACTTGATAGACTCGGGAAAGCAGTGTTTTAGGAGAAAGCATATAGAAAAAGGACGTTTCTAGTTTATTTCTTCGAGTATGATGCAGTAATTTATATTTAAACTAGAGAACAAAGGAATTTTATTTCTATCTTAATATTGACCTTCTTCCTGATTTGGATTCTCCTCCATAATTTCAGAAAATATGAAGTCAGTTTGTTCTTCTTCAGACCACCCAAGATTTTACGGGATAACATTTCCCAAAGGGTAAAAATTTTCTTAGTAAATAAGCTTATTATCACTTAGCTGGCTTTCTTTTTCTGAGTAATATGAGGCTTTGAAAAACTTTTTTGAAATTCTGCCTCCAATGTTGTAGTACAATAGATTATCTTGGTAGTCATCCTATAATAAAATGATCAGAATCTGCATAACACAGTATGCAGTTCTGTGCTGGAAGGCAGGGAGGAGAGTAAGATTCAGCCTCTGTTTGCATACACATGGACCATGCTAGGCAGCAGGAGTGCACAGTGAGTTCTCTGCCTCGGACCTGAGACTCCTCATTTAACACTGGTCCCCTAGGTTCTCTACAAATTGGCATCCTTGACTGTGAGTGTGTATTTATTTAATTCATCTTACCCAAGAAAACAGCCGTCATGAGTGGGAGTCAACAAACCACTTACGAGGTACGAATCCCCCAAGGAATTCGTATAAGGATTAAAAAGAATATAAAATGACTGTAGGAGTTATGTAAAGAAATAAAGAGGGAGTCCCAAAAGTGAACAAGCAAAAGAAATTGTCCCAAATGAGCAAGCATAGTGAAAAAACAATACAATTTTCGTAAATTAAATTGCTGAGATAAAAAGACCAATAAGTGAGTTAGCTATGGAAGATAATCTCAGGCCACATGCTGCTAGTCCTGGGAAAAATATCAAAATTCAACATTCAGTGTATGGTTTCTACTGAATGTATATTGTTTTCACACTGTCATAAAGTCAGAAAAGTGTGAGCAGAACCATCATAAGTCAGGGCCAGTCTGTTCTAGACTGGAAACTTAGCCTAGGAGGATGGTCTGAAGTAGCAAAAGAATGGGAGCAATGAAATGGATACATATGTAGGTAGCCTTAAGTACCCATTCTCCTATCATAGTAATTCTAATCTGTGGGTTTAAAAAAAGGATAGAACTAAGGTACTCAGTAATACCGTGCAAACTGGGAGGGAGTTACCAGACTTAAATTCTGAAGTGATGTTGCTGGGGAAGGGTTATACTTTAACTGTACGTTGTAAATTTTCAAAGGTGGCCTGTGTAAGAATATACAAGTGTAGAAAGGGTGTGTAACTACCAGCCAGTGGAGGGAAAAGAAGAGGAAGAGGAAAATAAAGAACTGGGGACAAAGCAAGCAAGGAAAAAGAAGCAAGATAAATTCAAAGCAAAAAGTAAGATGGTAAAAACAAACCCATATATATCAGTTAAGATAATAAACTGACAGAATTCACCAAGGGGGGAAAGACAGATTTACAAAATAGATTTTTCGTAATTTGGCTATTTTTCATTTAACTTTAAAACATAAGGGCATGGAGAAACTGGACATCAAGAGAGGAATGAAGATGTATCAGGCAAACACAAAGAGAAATATGGGTAGGTACACCAGACTGAAAGAGAAAAATGCTTTATTTATTTTTTTTTTAAAGATTTTATTTATTTGACAGAGAGAAACACAGCCAGAGAGGGAACACAAGCAGGGGGAGTGAGAGAGGGAGAAGCAGGCTTCCCGCCTAGCAGGGAGCCCGATGTGGGACTCGATCCCGGGTCTCCGGGACCATGACCTGAGCCGAAGGCAGTCGCTTAACCAACTGAGCCACCCAGGTGCCCCGAGAAAAATGCTTTAAAGGGAAAGCCGTTAGTAGGGAGATAGAAGAACACTACAAAATTATAAGAAAGTATAATTCATCTTGCAGGTATAAAAGTTAAAAACTTGCATACCTACAATGAAGTAGCCTTAAAAATAAAAGCAACTCTAAGAACCATATTGAAAATCTAGCCTCATAGTGGACAATCTCAGTTTTTTGTTAAGTTGAATAAAAAAATTATAAATAAGAACACTTGAAAGTTAAATTATCCAGCATGATTTATTAGACATCTATAGAATCTGATTGTTTAGAGAATGTCCATTTTTTTCAAGCATGTGTAAAACATTGAAATTTGTTGAGTTTTGTTTTTTCATCTAGCATATAAATTTTTGTAAAGGAATATGTATCTCATAGAAAGACTATCTGATTGCAATACAATTGAATTAGATATGTCTCCTGAGGCAAGAGAAACAAAAGCAAAAATGAACTATTGAGGCTTCATTAAAAGAAAAACTTCTGCACAGGAAAGAAAACAACCAACAAAAGTGAAAGACAACCAACGGAGTGGGAGAAGAGATTTGCAGATGACATAACTGATAAAGGGTTAGTATCCAAAATGTAAAAATAACTTACATAACTCAAAACCAAAAAAACAAATGATCCAATTAAAAAAATGGCAGAAGACGTAAATAGACATTTCTCAAAGAAGACATGCAGATGGCCAACAGACAGACACATGAAAAGATGTTCAAGATGACTGATTATCAGGGTAATGTAAATCCCAAAACCATGAGATATCCCCTCAGCTGCTAGAATGGCTAAAATCAACAACACAAGAAACAGCAAGTATTGGTGAGGATGCCGAGAAAAAGGAACCCTCATATAGCAAAAATAGTTTTCATAAATTTAAAAATGCTACATTTATATATACATTTCCTGGATAAAGAAGAAGTTGTAAGAGAAATTTTAAAATACTTAAAAATAAGTAACAGTGAAAATATTATATATGCCCAAAATTTGAAAATTTAAGACACTGTGGCCAATTTTTAGAATAGAACATATGAAAATTGACTCACGAAGATATAGAAGTCCTAAATAGTTTTATAACAAAGGAATTGAATCAGTATATAAAAATGTCATAAAGAAAAGACACACAGAGTTTTTAAAGTAAGTTTTAATAAATTTCTTTTTTTCCTTTTAAATTTTTATTTTAATGCCAATTAGTTGACAGACAGTGTTATATTACTTTCTGGTGTACCCTATAGTGATTCAGCACTTTCATACTTCACCCGGTGTTAATCACCACAGGTGCGCTGCTTCATCCCCATCACCTGTTTCCTCCATTTCCCACCTACCTCCCCTCTGGTCACCATCAGTGAGTTCTCTAGATTTAAGAGTCTGTTTCTTGGTTTGTCTCTCTGTTTTTGTTTTTGTTTTTGTTTTCCAATTTGCTTGTTTGTTTTGTTTCTTAAATTCCACATATTAGGGGAGCCTGGGTGGCTCAGTTGGTTAAGCGACTGCCTTCAGCTCAGGTCATGATCCTGGAGACCCAGGATCGAGTCCCACATCGGGCTCCCTGCTCGGCGGGAAGCCTGCTTCTCCCTCTCTCACTCCCCCTGCTTGTGTTCCCTCTCTGGCTGTGTTCCTCTCTGTCAAATAAATAAAATCTTAAAAAAAAAAACATTCCACATATTAGTGAAATCATATGGTATTTGTCTTTCTCTGACTTATTTCACTTAGCATTGTATTTTCTAGATCCATCCATGTTGCAAATAGCAAGATTTTTCACTCTTTTTAATGGCTGAGTAATAGTCCATTGTAGGCAACTTTTCATCCATTCATCACTTGATGGATGCTTGGGTTGCTTCCATATCATGATTATCATAAATGATGCTGATATAAACATTGGGGTGCGTGTAGCCCTTTGAATTAATGTTTTTGTGTTCTTTGGGTAAATTACTAGTAGTGCAATTGCTGGATTATAGTGTAGCTGTGTTTCTGACTTTTTGAGGAACCTCCATACTATTTTCCACAGTGGCTGCACCAGCTTGTATTTCCATCAACAGTGCACGAGGGTTCCCCTTTCTCCTCACCCTCGCTGACACCTGTTCTTGCTCATGATGTTGATTTCAGTCATTCTGGCAGTTGTGAGGTGATCTCATTGTAGTTTTGATTTGCATTTCTGTGATTATCAGTGATGCTGAGGATCTTTTCATGTACCTGTTGGCCAACTGGATATTTTCTTTTTTTTTTTTTTTAAAGATTTTATTTATTTGACAGAGAGAAACACAGCCAGAGAGGGAACACAAGCAGGGGGCGTGAGAGAGGGAGAAGCAGGCTTCCCGCCGAGCAGGGAGCCCGATGTGGGGCTCGATCCCGGGTCTCCAGGATCATGTCCTGAGCCGAAGGCAGTCGCCCAACCAACTGAGCCACCCAGGCGCCCTCCAACTGGATATTTTCTTTGAAGAAATATCTGTTTATGTCTTCTGCTCTTTTCTAATTGGGTTATGTGGTTTTTGGGTGTTGAGTTTTGTAAGTTCTTTATATATTTTGGATACTGACCTTTTATAGGATATGTCATTTGCAAATATCTTCTCCCATTCTCTAGGCTGCCTTTCAGTTTTGTTGACTATTTTCTTTGATGTGCAGAAGATTTTTTTTCCTTATTTTTTTTTAAAGATTTTATTTATTTATTTGAGAAAGAGATCACAAGTAGGTAGAGAGGCAGGCAAAGAGAGGAGGAAGCAGGCTCCCTGCTGAGCAGAGTGCTGAATGCGGGCCTCAATCCCAGGATCCTGAGATCATGACCTGAACTGAAGGCAGAGGTTTTAACCCACTGAGCCACCCTGGCACCCTGTGTACAAGCTTTTTATTTTGATATTGTCCCATTAGTTTATTTTTGCTTTTGTTTTCCTTGCCTTAGGAGACATATCTAGGAAAGTGTTTTTATGGCCAATGTCAAAGAGTTTACTGCCTGTGTTTTCTTCTAGAATTTTTATAGTTTCATGTCTCACATTTAGGTCTTTAATCCATTTTGAATTTTATTTTGTGTATCAGGTAAGAAAGTGATCCCATTTCATTCATTTGCATGTGGATATTCAGTTTTCCCAATACCATTTTGTGAAGAGACTCTCTTTTCCATTGGATATTCATTCTTTCCTGCTATGTTGAAGATTAGTAGACCATATAGTTGTGGTTTTATTTTTGGGTTTTCTATTTCATTCTGTTCATCTGTGTGTGTTTTTGTGTCTGTACAACACTGTTTTGGTTACTATAGCTTTGTAATATAACTTGAAGTCTGGTGTTGTGTTACCTCTAGCTTTGTTTTTCAAGATTGCTTTGGCTATTTGTGGTCTTTTGGGGGTTCCATACAAATGGTAGCATTGTTTGTTCTAGTTTTGTGAAAACTACTTCAGTATTTTGATAGAGAGTACATTAAATGTGTAGATTGCTTTAGGTAGAATAGACACTTTAATAATATTTGTTCTTGGGTGCTTGGGTGGCTCAGTGGGTTAAGCCTCTGCCTTCAGCTCAGGTCATGATCTCTGGGTCCTGGGATCAATCCCCACCTAGGGCTCTCTGCTCGGCAGGGAGCCTGCTTCCTCCTCTCTCTCTGCCTACCTCTCTGCCTACTTGTGATCACTCTCTCTGTCAAAATAAATAAATAAAATCTAAAAAAAAAAAAAACCTTTAAAAAAATAATATTTGTTCTTCCAGTCCATGAGCATGGATTCTTTGTGTCATCTTCAGTTTCTTCCATCAGTGTTTTATAGTTTTAAGATTACAAGTCTTTCACCTCTTTGGTTAGGTTTATTCCTAGGTATCTCATTGTTTTTGGTACAACTGTAAATGGGATTTTTTTCTTAATTTCTGCTTCTGCTCCTTATTATTGGCATATAGAAATGCAGCAGATTTCTGTACACTGATTTTGTATCCTGTGACTTTATGGAATTCATTTATCAGTTCTAGCAGGTTTTTGGTGGAGTCTTTAGAGTTTTCTATGTATAGGATTATGTACTCTGTAAATAGTGAAATTTTGACTTCTTCCTTACTTATCTGGAATGCTTTTGATTTTTTTAAATATTTTATTTATTTGACAGAGAGAAACACAGCCAGAGAGGGAAAACAAGCAGGGGGAGTAAGGGAGGGAGAAGCAGGCTTCCCGCCAAGCCTGATGTGGGGTTCGATCCCCGATCTCCAGGATCATGACCTGAGCCAAAGGCAGTCGCTTAACCAACTGAGCCACCCAGGCGCCCGATTTTTTTTTTTTAATTGTCTGTTTGCTCTGACTAGGACTTCCAGTACTATATTGAGTAAAAGTGGCAAGAGCGGACATCTCTGTCTTCTTCCTGATCTTTGGGGAAAAGCTCTCTGTTTTTCACCATTAAGGATGATGTCAATAGTGGATTTTTCACAGATGGCCCTTGATTGTGTTAAGATATGTTACCTCTAAACCTACTTTATTGAGTGTTTTATCATGAATGGTTGTTGTACTTTGTCAAATGCTTTATTTTGCATCTAATGATTTTATGGTTCATATCCTTTATCCTATTGATATGATGTATCACATTGGTTGATTTGTGAATATAGAACCACTCTTGCGTCCCAGGAATAAATCCCGCCTGCTTGATCATGGTGAATGAGGTTTTTAGTGTATTTTGGATTCAGTTTGCTATTATTTTGTTGAGTGTTTTTGCATCTCAGCTCATCAGGTATATTGGCCTGCAGTTCTCTTTTTTACTGGAGTCTTTGTCTGGTTTTATATCAGGGTAAGGCTGGCCTCATAGAGTGCATTTGGAAGTTTTCCATCCTTTGGAATTGTTTGGGAAGAATAGGTATTAACTCTTCTTTAAATGCTTGGTAGAGGTTACCTGTGAAAAGATTTGGCCTTGGACTTTTGTTTATTGGGAGTTTTTTGAGTACTGATTCAATTTCTTTGATGATTATTGATCTGTTCAAATTTTCTCTTTCTTTTTTTTTTTTTTTAAAGATTTTATTTATTTATTTGACAGAGAGAAACACAGTTAGAGAGGGAACACAAGCAGAGGGACTGAGAGAGGGAGAAGCAGGCTTCCCGCCGAAGCAGGAAGCCTGATGTGGGGCTCGATCCCGGGTCTCCAGGATCATGACCTGAGCCGAAGGCAGTTGCCCAACCAACTGAGCCACCCAGGCGCCCCAAATTTTCTCTTTCTTCCTGCTTCAGTTTTGTTAGTTTATATGTTTGTAGGAATTTATCCCTTTCTTCCATGTTGTCCAATTTTTTGGCATATAGCTTTTCATAATATTCTCTTATATTTATTTGTATTTCTGTGGTGTTGGTTGTTACCTCTCTTCTCTCCTTTGTGAGTCTATTTATTTGAATCCTTTCTATTCTTTCTTGATAAGACTGGCTAGGGGGTTATCAATTTTATTGATTTTTTTTTTTTTTTTTTTTTTAAAGATTACATTTATTTATTTGACAGAGAGAAACACAGCCAGAGAGGGAACACAAGCAGGGGAAGTGAGAGAGGGAGAAGCAGGCCTCCCGCCGAGCGGGGAGCCGACGTGGGACTCGATCCCGGGTCTCCGGGACCATGACCCGAGCCGAAGGCAGTCGCCCAACCAACTGAGCCACCCAGGTGCCCCTGATTTTTTTTTTAAACCAGCTCCTGATTTCATTCATCTGTTCTTTTGGGTTTTTTAGTTTCCATATAATTTATTTCTGCCCTAATCTTCATTATATCCCTCCTTCTACTGGCCTTATTTGTTGTTCTTTTTCTAGCTCCTTTAGGTATAAGTTTAGGTTGTTTATCTGAGACTTTTCTTGCTTTTTAAGTAGATTTGTATTGCTATAAATTTCCCTTTTAGAACTGCCTTTGCTGCATCATAGAGGTTTTAGACCATCACGTTTGATATTCATTGTTCCCATGTAATCTTTTATTTCTTCTTTTATTTCCTTGCCAACAACATTCATTGTTTAGTAATATGTTATTTAATTTCCACGTGTTTGTGGTCTTTTCCAGATCTTTTTCTTGTGGTTGACTTCTAGTTTCATATCATTGTGGTCAGAAAAGATGCATGGTATGACTTCAATCTTGAATTTGTTGAGCCTTGTTTTGTGAGTTAATGTGTGATCTATTCTGGAAAACTTTCCATCTGCCCTTGAAAAAGAATGTGTATTTTGCTGTTTTAGGATGGAATGCTGTGAAAGTATGTTAAATCTATCTGATTCAGTGTGTCATTCAAAGCCATTGTTTTCTTGTTGATTTTCTGTTTAGATGATCTGTCCTTTGTTGTAAGAGGGGGTATCAAAGTCCCCTACTATTATTGTACCATTATCAATTAGTTCTTTTTTGTTTGTTATTGACTGTTTTATGTATTTTGGTGTTTTTATGTTGGGTGCATAAATATTTACAATTGTTACATGTTTTTGATAGGTTGTCCCCTTTATTATCATATAGTATCCATCTTTCTCTAGTGACAGTCTTTGTTTTAAAGTCTATTTTGTCCAATACAAGTCTTGCTTTTCCTGGCTTTCTTTTGACTTCCATTTGCGTGATTGTTGTTTCTCCATCCCCTCACTTTCAGTCTGCAGGTTTCTTAGGCCTGAAATGAGTCTCTTGTGGGCAGCACATAGATGGGTCTTATTTTTTAAAATCCATTCTGCCACCCTGTCTTTTGCTTGGAGAACTTAGTACATCTACATTCAGAGTAATTATTGGTAGATGTGTATTTATTGTCATTTTATTATTTGTTTTGTGGTTGTTTCTGGAGATTTTCTCTGATCCTTTCTCGCTTTTCTCTCTTTCATGGTTTGCTGCTTCTCTTTAGTGATAAATTTGGATTTCTTTCTATTATTTGTTGCATATTTATTAGTGGTTTTTAATATACGGTTACCATTAAGTTTGCATAGAACCTGTTCCTCATTTAGCAATCTGTATTAAGTTGATGGTGGCTTAAGTTTGAACCCATTCTTTACTCCTCTCCTCTCCACATTTAGATACATATTGTATGTATCACATTATTTCATTTTGTGAGTCCCTTGATTGATTTCTTACAGAAATGTTTGGTATTACTGTTTTCATGTTTCCTAACTTCATATTTTCACTTTTGGTCTTTCCTTTCCACTCAAAAGAGTCCCCTTTAGTATTTCTTGCAGGGCTGATTAATAATGATCGTGAACTCCTTTAGTTTTTGTTTTGTCTGAGAACCTCTTTATCTTTCCTTCTATTTTGAATGATAGCCTTCCTGGATGGTGTATTCTTGGTTGCAGACTTTTCCCTTTCATCAATTGAATATATCATGCCTTTTCTTTCTGTCTTATAAAGCTTCTGCTAAAAAATCTGCTGATAGCATTATGGGTTTTTCCTTATAAGTTACTGTTTTCCTTTGTCTTGCTGCTTTACAATTTTTTTATCACTGTATTTTGCCAATTTAATCACAATATGTGGATCTGCTTTTGTTGATTTTTATGGGAGTTCTTTGTGCCTCTTGCATCTGGACATCAGTTTCCTTCCCCAGATTAGGGAAGTTTTCAGCTATTATTTCTTCAAAAAATTTTCTGCCACCTGTTCTCTCTTCTTCTTCTGGGACTCCTGTGATATAAATCTTACTACATTTGATGGAGTCATTGAGTTCCCTAAGTCTATTCTAATTTTGTGTAATTCTTTTTTGTCTCTTTTGTTCAGCTTGATTACTTTCCATTACTCTGTATTTTTGGTCATTAATTTGTTCCTCTGCTTCTTCCAGCCTGATGTTCATTTGATCATACATGTTTCTCATTTCATGTATTGAGTTCTTTTTTTCTGCTTTGTTATTCTTCATCTCTGTGGTAAAGGTCTCACTCGTGGCTTCTGCTCTTTTCTGAAGTGCAGTGAGTAACCTTAAGATTATTATTTTAAATTATCTTTCAGGTATATTACTCATATTTGTTTCACTTAGATCTCTGGCTATGACCTGTCCTATTCTTTCATTTAGGACAAATTTCTTTGTTTCCTGTATGGAAGATTGGCAAGTTGGTTCTGAGGTTTAGTAGCACTATGCTCTAACCAGCTGAGCTTGACCAGCCTTGATTCTGGGGTTTACACAGATGTACAGACAACCAAATTATAGCCAGTGCACCTGTGAAGAAGAATCATCTGGAGGGTCTTGCCTTACCAAATATCAGAATACATTATAAGGCTATAAGATTAAGCCAGTGTGATATTGCTGTAATAGAATAATTGAATCAAATTTATAAGAAAGAGGTGACTGGGTAAATGAATGAGGAAAAAAATTATTAAATGACGTTAAGGAAATTTTATATCCACCTGGGCAAAAAACTCAGATATTGGATCTCTACCTCAAATTCTACAAAAAAAAAAAAAAAAAATCCATTCCAGATGAATTTTAAGGGGCAAATCATCTATAGTTTCTTTAGCATTTTTTTAAAGATTTTATTTATTTATTTGACAGAGAGAGACACAGTGAGAGAGGGAACACAAGCAGGGGGAGTGGGAGAGGGAGAAGCAGGCTTTCCACCAAGCAGGGAGCCCAATGCACGCCTCAATCCTGGGACTCTAGGATCATGCATGACCTGCCTTCGGCAGATGCTTAACAACTGAGCCACCCAGGTGCCCCTTCTTTAACATTTTTAATGACTTTGGGGTAGGAAAGGATTCTTATGACACACACACAAAGATCACAAAGCATAAATTATAAAACTGATTAATTCATAAAAATTAAGAAACTCTCTTTGTCAAAACATATCATAACAAGAAAGGAAAGACAGATTACAGACTGGAAAAAGATACTGACCACTTATAAAATACTGAAAATGTATCAATTCCCTAAGAGATGGGCAAAGATACATAACTTTCTCACAGCAGCAAACACAAATGACTAATAATCATCCTCAGTCTTATCAGTAACCTGGAAAACACCAAAATAGGCACAAAGAGGTATCATTTGAAATCCACTAAATTGACAAAAACATAAATGAGCTTGATTAATCAGGTATCTAGGATGATGTTGACCAATGAAACCCTTGGCCTCACTGGTGAGAATACATATCAAAGGTGTACAGTCTGGCTAGAAAAAAAATTGGGTACTTTGGTAAAGGTGCTGATGAGAATACCTTAAAACCCAACAGTTTTACTCCTGAAGCCAGGGCCTTAATGATATTCATATTGGGTTTTCCAAAAGAATGTTAAATACATGCTAACATACATCTTTAAGGGACCATCTGAAATTTTTTAGCATGGGATTAAATAGTAGCGAAGGCTGCAATTGCCAATATAATGTGAAAATTAACATTTTAAATAGAATGGATCCACCACTTTTAAAATTGTACTTTATTAAAGCAAAATGCTAGCAATGTCAGATTCATCCACCATTAATTTAAAAAATACACAAGCTCTTAAACAGTTACTTTCTGCCTTTTACTTGAAATTGTGTTTTCAAATAACTGTCATGTCACACATTTTTTTTCATGAAGGCTTTTTACTGATGACCTTATAAAAATCTATTGAAGCAAGGGAAGACCTATATAAAATTTTAAAATAAAAATTTCTTATGAATTATCATTATAGTTAATAATTAGAGCAATAACATCTAAACCATAGAGCATTTGCTACATGCGACATACAGTGGTAATTATGGTACGTATATTAACTCATTTCACGCTCATGGTGTTCTTCAACGGAACTTGTTCTTGTCTGCAGTTCACCCTTGAGGAGTTTGAAGCACAGGGAGACTAATTTTCTCAAGTTTTCACTACTAGTAGTGGGTTCAGGATTGGATCTTAGACATTTTGGCTCCAGATTTCAGATTTTTCTTAAATCAAAACCTTGCACACTGTT
Source organism: Spilogale gracilis (assembly GCA_004023965.1). Classification (NCBI taxonomy): domain Eukaryota; kingdom Metazoa; phylum Chordata; class Mammalia; order Carnivora; family Mephitidae; genus Spilogale; species Spilogale gracilis. Next base: position 13,735 of record PITA01018513.1, read on the forward strand.
CAGTAATCCTTTTTTTTTTTGTTTACTAATGGTCAGAAATGTATACTTAAAAAAGGTGGTTGGGGAAACTTTGGTGCCCTGGTTAAAGGAGGCTTCATTTGTACTCTGGGAAATTTGTTTAATGTTTAAGGCAGCGCTAGGCTGCGTGAGGGCTCTGCTTCCCTCCGTGAAGAAGGAAGGAGACTGAAACAGAGGTGGAGGGGAGAATCAGCGCGACTGATGGACACACTGCAGACGTGTTCTAAGGGAAATCTGGGGGAAGTTTTAGGAGTGTGCATACAGATATGGAAAATTTGAAAACAGATTTTAGTAAAACTCTTCCTGTCTTTGTACCTGTGGCAAAGTTGTTGAGAGCTCCAAGGGTGTGGGTCTTGCCCTAGAGCCCGACTTCCCCGAGAATGAGCCCAGCATCCCTGGGGTTCTTCCTGAGTATCCAGAACGACTGCATCAGAAACCCCGAGAGTGGGTCCAGCCTTGTGTGTGTGTGTTTGTGTGTAAATGCACAGCCTGGCTTTGGGCCACAGTTTTCGTGCTCTAAGTTCTCCCCGGTTCTCAGATGCCACTTTGCTCTGTCATTGCTATATTTCACTGAATTGGAAACATCCTCATTGTAAGATAAAATCCAATTTTAAAGATTTATAATGCAAAAAGAATGGAATGGTTTTCGATTGATCAGATACGGTCCTGCCTTGCCCTTGAGCTTGGTCCTCTGGGGGTGGGCATCTGGCTTCCTCCTTCTGTGTGGCTCTCACCTTGTAGCGCATGGCTGTGCTGAGTTGTTGAGCAGCTGCTTGCTGAGGGCAAGTCAGCGTTGGCCTACTTTGTCTATTGTGTGTTCTCTGGGTTCTTAAGTTTCCCTTCTTCTCCGCCTGGACAGAGATTCATCCAGAGGAAATACTAGCTGCTTAGTAAACATTTGTGGTTTTTGTTGTTGTTGTTTTTAATTTTTTTTAAAGATTTTATTTATTTATTTGACAGAGAGAAACACAGCCAGAGAGGGAACACAAGCAGAGGGACTGAGAGAGGGAGAAGCAGGCTTCCTGCCGAGCAGGAAGCCCGATGTGGGGCTCGATCCCAGGTCTCCAGGATCATGACCTGAGCCGAAAGCAGTCGCTTAACCAACTGAGCCACCCAGGTGCCCCTGTTGTTGTTTTTTTTTAAAGATTTTATTTATTTGACAGAAACACAGCTAGAGAGGGAACAGAAGCAGGGGGAGTGAGAGAGGGAGAAGCAGGCTTCCCGCCGAGCAGGAAGCCCGATGTGGGACTCCATCCATCCCGGGTCTTCAGGATCATGTCCTGAGCCGAAGGCAGTTGCTTAACCAACTGAACCACCCAGGCGCCCCAACATTTGTGGTTTTTTTAAAAGGATTTTAGAAAGGAGTGGTCGGTTGGCATCAGAAATTGGAGAACTTGGTGGTGTCTCTAGTTCTGGACAAAGGGAAGTCAGCCCTGCTTCTGCTTTTGGACAGAGAACAAGGGGCAAGAATGTCCTCTGCTGTGAGGAAGATGGGGTTAGAGAGAGCAGAGAAGGAAGTGGTCTCTGTGGGAAAAGTACATGTCTCTCTCTGATCTGAAATCATAGTATTTGTTTACTGGCACTTTCCCCTTGTGTCCCAGCTAGTGGGTGATCTCAGTGATGGGTTGGGCTTGGAATCACTTTCCACTGTATTCCTGGTGCCTATGAGAGCACCTGTCTCATAGCAGACGATCAATAAATATGTTGTTGTTGTTGTTGTTGTTTTTTAAGATTTTATTTATTTGACAGAGAGAAACACAGCCAGAGAGGGAACACAAGCAGGGGGAGTGAGAGAGGGAGAAGCAGGCTTCCTGTCGAGCAGGGAGCTCGATGTGGGACTCGATCCCGGATCTCCGGGATCATGACCTGAGCCAAAGGCAGTCGGTTAACCAACTGAGCCACCCAGGCATCCCGAATAAATATGTTTTGAATAAATGACTGAATAAGTGTGTTGTCTGAGTTTACCAATGCCCAAGAGGAGTTTTTTTTGTGTGGAAAAGTTACTTAGAATAATTCACGTTTTAATTTTATTTACTTGCTTTGAGGTGCAAAATATAAATCCTACTGTTTCTCAAGCTTTTGTTAAACAACTTTTTATTGAGACATAATTGACATACAGCATATTAGTTTCAGCTAAAACATGATGATTCAATATATGCTTATATTACGAAAGGATCATCACGGTCGTTCTGGTTAACATCCATGGCCACACATTATTACAGATTTCCTTTCTGAGAGCTTTTAAGATCTACTCTCTTAGTAAAAAATATGTATATATCTCTTAGTAAAAAAAAAAAAAAGATCGATTCTCTTCACAACTTTCAGATATAAAATAGTGTCACTGGCTGCAGTCATTCACTGTACATCACATCCCCAGGACTTACGTGTTTTGTAACTACAAGTTTGTACGTTGATCACCTTCGCCCATTTCTCACCCACCTCCTCTGGCATCCACCAGTCTGTTCTCTGTATCTATGAGTTTGGTATTTTCTTTTTGAAGATTCCACTTATAAGTAGAGCAACCTGCAGCCTGGGTTTTAACAAGCTCTCCAGGTGATTCTTTTCTAATATGTGCTAATCTTTGAGAGCCACCACCCACAAGTTCTTACCAAAGTATCCCTGGATATATATACAGAAATGTTCAAAGTATCATTGTCCCTAATATCAAATAATATGCAACAGTTGTAAGAAGATATTGTAGGCTACCTGTAGGTGTGTGCAGGTCAGAAAACAAATTAACAGCAGAGAATATTAGCATCATTTGAACCACTAAATTTCTTTCACATTAGATTTTTGTGGGAGGCGGGGAGTCTGTGCATTTCTTGCACGTGAAGTGCATGCATTTCTGTAGCTCCATGCAACAAACATAGAACCCTGTCTTCTTCCATGAATTTGCAAGTAGAAAATGGACCCAAGAGGGAAAATACTTCACATGAAACTAGTTGGACCATTCCTAGACAAAAAGAAGAAAAGGCAGATCTGTGCTCACCTTTCCTGTGTCCTCTCCACACTCACCTCTTCAACACTGTGCTCTGCTTACTCAGGATTTTGCTGGAACCCCTGGTCTCTTCCTGTGTCATGCCTTCTCTTTCCTCCTCCCTCCAGTTTCATTTCTAGAATTCTCATCCTGACCATCCTCACTCCATTCATATTTGAATTTGCAATTTCATTCATTCAGCAAATGTGTGGTACCCATTATGTACTACCCATTATGTAGTAAATATATGTAGTAAATATGTACTACCCATTATGTAGTAAACTGTATAAGGAATAGGAAATAAAGGTGGATAAACAACCCTGGTGTCTTTAGTTTGTGGAGTCTAGATTTTAATGTGGAGACCAATAATAAATAGCTTTAGCATTTTTAAAAGATTTTATTTATTTATTTGAGAAAGAGAGAGTGAGGGAGGGAGAGCATGAGAGGGGAGAAGGCCAGAAGGAGAAGTATACTCCCGCGGAGCTGGGAGCCCAATGTGGGACTTGATACTGGGTCTCCAGGATCATGACCTGAGCTGAAGGCAGTGGCTTAACCAACTGAGCCCAGGCGCCCCAACAGTTTTAACATTTTGAGATACTTACTACTTAACACTGACTTACCCCTGAAGTCTCCTTTATATTAATTTTCCTGATCCACCAGCCCTACCCCACCCTGTAAGCACATGGAACAGACACCTGAACATTCACAGGATCCTCAGCACTTGATACAGCATCTGGTCCTGAGGAAACCCTGTCTCAACTTTTAATGAGTTCCTGACTCAACACATTCTTGTCCTCATTGTATCGCCTGACATCTCTGTTGTCACCACCATCACCACCATTATCATCACCACCATCATCAGCATCACCACCATCATTACCATCACCATCATCACCATCATCACCACCATCCTACCACCATCACCACTGTCGCCACCATTATCTTCACCATCATCAGCATCACCACCATCATCGCCATCACTACCACCACCACCACCACCAAACACCATCATCACCATCACCATCATCACCATCAACATCATCACCATATACCACCACCATCACCATCACCATCATCATCACCATCATCATCATCACCACCACCATCCTCACCATCCTCACCATCACCATTACCACCACCATTCACCATTATCACCATCACCAACTTTACCATCATCACCACCACCATTACCATCTTCACTATCCCCATCACCACCATGATCACCATGATCACCACCATCACCACCATCACCACCATCATCACCATCACCACCATCACCACCATCACCACCATCACCACCATCATCTCCTCACCACCATCATCTCCTCACCACCACCATCGTCACCATCATCACCATCACCACCATGATCACCATCACCACCATCACCATCATTAGGTTTCTAAAATTTTTTTTAAAGATTTATTTACTTTAGAAATAAGCTAAGCAGGGATGCCTGGGTGGCTCAGTTGGTTAAGCAACTGCCTTCAGCTCAGGTCACGATCCCGGAGACCCGGGATCGAGTCCCACATCGGGCTCCCTGCTCGGCGGGAAGCCTGCTTCTCCCTCTCTCACTCCCCCTGCTTGTGTTCCCTCTCTTGCTGTGTTTCTCACTGTCAAATAAATAAAATCTTAAAAAAAAAAAGAAATAAGCTAAGCAGAGAAAGTCAGTTATATGGTTTCACTTACTTGTGGAGCATAAGGAGTATTATGGAGGACAATAGCAGAAGAAAAGGAAATGGGAAGTGGGGTAAATTGGGGAGGGAGATGAAACATGAGAGACTTTGGACTAAGACAAACTGAGGGTCTTGGAGGGGAGGGTGTGGGGGGATGGGCGAGCCTGGTGGTGAGTATTGAGGGCATGTATTGCATGGAGCACTGGGTGTGGGGCATAAACAATAAATATTGGAACACTGAAAAAATAAATTATTTAAAAATATTTATTTACTTTAGAGACGGGGAATGAGAGAGCATGAATGGGTGGAAGGGGAGAAGGAGCGAACCTCAAGCAGACTTCCCCCTGAACACAGTGCCTGGTATGGGGCTTGATTTCATGGTCCCAAGTTCATGACCTGAGCCCAAACAAAAAGTCAGTTGCTTCACTGGCAGCCACCCAGGTGCGCCTCCATTGATCAGTTTCTAAAGAGCACTGTGCAGGTGAACTTTCTGCAGTGGTGGAGGTGCTCTGTGTTGGCGTGTCTAGTCCAACAACCACTGGCATCTGCACTTGAAGTTGGCTGGGGAAACTGAAGAACTGACTTTTTAGCTTTATTTAATTGTAGGTAATTTGAATGAAAAGTTAAATTGCTACTTGTGGCTAGAGGCTACCATATTGGTCAGTGCTGGCCTAACCCTTCATACAGGTTAGCTTCCCAGCTTCCTGGCAGGGGAAATGTTAATAAGGAACTTAAACTATGTGCTAGGCACTGTCCTAAGCATTTTGCAGATATTAACTCATGTAAATCTCACTATAACCCCGAGGTAGAGTTTAACAGACATCCTTGTGTTTAAGATGACTTTTATTTTGTTTTATTTTTTTAAGATGATATTTTAAAATGAAATTATGTTTTAAAAAAATTATTTATTATGTTATGTTAGTCACCATATAGTAGTACATGATTAGTTCTTGATGTAGTGTTCCAAGAGTCATTGTTTGTGTGTAACACCCAGTGCTCCATGCAATCATGCCCTCCTTAATGAAATTCTCTCCTAATGAGCACTTGAGCCCTGCCGTGTGATGGGAAACTCAGCAGAACCTATACAATCTTACTTGGAATTGACATTCTCTATTTAATTTTTTTTTGCCCTGCTTATTTTAAGATTTTTGTTTCAGTGCAAAGGAGAGATGATGCTCAGTGTTCAACATTAAAAGGACACAAGTCACTTCATTATAATAAAACTGTGTAGGGGCGCCTGGGTGGCTCAGTTGGTTAAGCCACTGCCTTCGGCTCAGGTCATGATCCCGGAGACCCGGGATCGAGTCCCACATCGGGCTCCCTGCTCAGCAGGAAGCCTGCTTCTCCCTCTCTCATTGCCCCTGCTTGTGTTCCCTCTCTCGCTGTGTTTCTCTCTGTCAAATAAATAAAAAATCTTTAAAAAAAAAAAAACAAAAAACTGTGTACACAAAAAGTATAGATTTTTTTCTCAGGTTTTTATCTGTGTAATCTTTTCACAGCCACTTAAAGGGATTATTCTGAGTCTTTTATCATAAAATATCCAGAAGGCACAACTTGCTTTTGGTTTTACTTTTTTCCCCTCTGAGCCACCCAGTGCCCAGCACATCCCAGCCCATCCTCTCCCTGCTTGTGATGGACCCACACCTGACCTGCCTTCCCCAACCCAAGCAATTACCTGGGACAAAACCCAAGCCACTTTAAAATTTTAGGTTATAAAAAACAAAGCATTTTCATGTCGTGGAAAAAGTAAAAAGGAAAAACGGAAGGAATTGTAAAGTGTGATTTGCAGAGGGATTTACCCTGCCAACACTCTGGGACTCAGGGTGAAGTCATAAGCTTCTCAGATGTAGGGACTGCCCCAGATGTAGGTACTAAATATATGAGGGCTTATTCACAGCCTTGCAAGTCCCATTGAAATTGGGTGATTCCCCTAGCTTCTTATCTCCCTCTTTGCACTTGTTTCTTTCTTTAGTTACAATGTCTCTTTTAATCCCTTATCTTTTTTCTCTTCCCTTCTGGGCTTTGTGCTACCCAGTCTCAGGAGGATTAGAGAAGGTAGAGAAAGCAGAATTAGGAAGCACTCCCAGTTAAAGCAGGTTTGGATTTTCAGTATCACAAGATATTTATTTCACCACAGGTTCACTTCACTCATCCTGGCAACCTGAAACCATTTGTGTGTGTGTGTGTGTGTGTGTGTGTGTGTGATGTTACAGTGTATTTTATGCATTTTTGAGGACTGTACCAGACAATTCATTAATAAGTATTAATGGACCAAAATATCCAAGGATTTTGCTTTTTTGGAAATTAAATTATAGGACATGGAAGGTAATCCCTGGAATCCCCTACTGACATGCCTTTTCAGGTGTTTTGTTGAGAGAGAGAGGGGAGGGGCTTGTGTAGAAATCAGCCTGACCATCTGTCTGCAGCCTGAAGGAGCTTCTTCTCTCAGTTATGACATACCGATCCAGTAGAGAGCAGAAGGACAGTAATGATGAAAGCCACAGTCCAGGGACATACTCAAGAGTCTGCATGAAGGTTAAAACAAATTTAAAAAGTTGGTGGGGCACAGGCTTCTGCAAAAGTGAAAAGAGTTGGCCTGAAGCTAATGCATGTAATCATAAAGTTAAGTACAAGACTTACTATGTAAGAATTTCTCCTGGGTTTTATCCTCTCGTTTAGTGCCTCAGAAACAACAAATAAGGGGAAAGAGTACTTGGGAATTTCTTATCTCCGTGTCAGTGGCTGTCAATTTGCCTAAGAGTTTTATTTATTTATTTATTTTTAAAAAGATTTTATTTATTTGACAGAGAGAGATCACAGGTAGGCAGAGAAGTAGGCAGAGAGAGGAAGAAGCAGGCTCCCTGCTGAGCAGAGAGTCCAATGTGGGGCTCGATCCCAGGACCCTGAGATCATGATCTGAACCGAAGGCAGAGCCTTTAGCCCACTGAGCCACCTCGGCACCCCTGCCTAAGAGTTACATATATAAACACACACACATGAAGATGAGTTACTCAGATGAATATTATTAGTGTAGGAGGGAAGTTCCATAACCCTCAAACCTAATGACAGCATTCACATTTTATTGGCTGGATGGGGTAATGATTGACTTTGATAATGGGACCCTTGAGTCATCAAAAGAGGCTTAATCTGGGGGCACATGGCTGGCTCTGTTAGGGGAATGTGTGACTCTGGATTTCGGAACTGTGAGTTCAAGCCCCGTGCTGGGGGTAGAGAGGACTTAAAACTAAAATCTTTTTTTTTTTTTTTAAAGAAACTTAAGGGGCGCCTGGGTGGCTCAGTTGGGCGACTGCTTTCGGCTCAGGTCATGATCCTGGAGACCCGGGATCGAGCCCCACATCAGGCTTCTTGCTCGGCGGGAGGCCTGCTTCTCCCTCTCTCAGTCCCTCTGCTTGTGTTTCCTCTCTCGCTGTCTCGCTGTGTTTCTCTATGTCAAATAAATAAATAAAATCTTAAAAAAAAAAGAAACTTAAATTACCATTCTGAACATAACTTTAAAAAGGACAGATGTATGCAGTGCATTTTAGATTTGAAATCCAGGATAGATAACAGAAAGGTTCTCACTCTCAGACCTGGGGTGAGCTGGGAGGCTCATTGATAACACTCAGGGACAGGCTGAGCCCCGCAGTGCGGCAGCTTAGCAGACCGGTCTCAGCCCTCATCTTCCCGCCGCTCCCCTAACAAATTACATGTGGATGCCTCTGTGTGCCCTTCTTCATGCTTCCTTCCTGCTCCCTCTGCAGCTGGTCCTCGGGGCCCTCCTCCTGTTCCGACAGAGGCGTCTCCGTGCCTGTTGCCTGGGGCTTTGGGGTTGGTTGTGGAGGCCAGTGTCATACAAAGTCTCTGAAAAGCCTGAGGCTTCGAAGGACTGCTGAGTGCATCAGCCTTGTGGACTCTAATTCCTAGGCAGTAATGAAAGCAAGTATGGCAAGTTTGATGTAACGTAGGGATGTGATGGCTTTTCAAGGATGCCCTGCTTTAGAATGGCAGTCCCCACTTAGCCCTGGTCCCTGGTCACCATGAGGCATGAGGGGCTGGTGTTTCTCAATCCTCTGATTTCTTAAAAGAAGCCATGGGGCGTCTGGGTGGCTCAGTTGGTTAAGCGACTGCCTTCAGCTCAGGTCATGATCCCGGAGACTCGGGATCGAGTCCCACATCCGGCTCCCTGCTCGGCAGGAACCCTACTTCTCCCTTTCTCACTCCCCCTTGCTGGTGTTCCCTCTCTGGCTGTGTTTCTCTCTGTCAAATAAATAAAATCTTAAAAAAAAAAAAAAGCCACAAGTAAGATTTTATATGCAAAATATTTTTAAAACTCAAAGATGGGGCACCTGGGTGGCTCAGTCGTTAAGTGTCTGCCTTTGGCTCAGGTCATGATCCAGGAGTCACAGGATCGAGCCCCGCATCGGGCTCCCTGCTCGGCGAGAAGCCTGCTTCTCCCTCTCCCACTCCCCTTGCTTGTGTTCCCTCTCTAGCTGTGTTTCTCTCTGTCAAATAAACAAATAAATAAATAAATAAATAAATAAATAAATAAAATAAAATAAAATAAAACAGAAAACCTCAAATTCAAAAGGACTCTAGACCAATTCAAACCCCCAAAGTGACATGTTTTTTAAGGATACAGAATGAATAAATGTCAGTTTCAAAGAAACCCTAATTAGAGATCAAATGTACTTTGCTCAATAATATTCCACTGTGATGAAACCTTCTCTTCCATTGACCTCCGATTTTTGTTTTACTTTTCATTTCTCATCTTGGGATGACAGGTAGTACTTTTTCATGGCATGTCCAGCTTTTACTTTAAAAAAAAAAAACTGTAAAGAAGATAGCTTGGAGGTGCCTGGGTGGCTCAGATGGTTAAGCCTCTGCCTTCGGCACAGGTCATGATCTCAGGGTCTTGGGATCGAGTCCCACATCGGGCTCGCTGCTCAGCGGGGAGCCTGCTTCCTCCTCTCACTCTGCCTGCCTCTCTGCCTATTTGTGATCTCTCTCTCTGTCAAATAAATAAAGAAAATCTTAAAAAAAAAAAGATAGTATGAATTGATAGTAGATGCTTTCAAGCCTATGGAAAAATAAGTTCTGAAAAAATGCTGCAAGGAAAATTTTTTCAAATTACTAAGAAATTCTGTTAACTCTGTTAAAAACAGAACAAACCGATCAACCAACCCAGGTTTGCCTTTAGTTGGAGGTTATTGTTAGTAAGGTTTAAAGGTTTAGGGTGTTAAGTCTTAAAATCTATAGGGTAACTTCTTGGAGAAACATTCCCCGGGGAATCGCTGACCTCATGCTCCTCAAAGTTTTATAAATAAAATAGTATTTCATTAAGTTCTTCACATTTTGTATCCTGACCATAGGAGAAAATGACTGGTTGTCATGAAAGTGGGTTCCGCACACCATAAATTCTAACAATCTTTGACATCTGTTTTACATAAAAGTTTGCATCTTCCATACTCTTCGCATGGGCATCTGAAAATAAAATAGTTTTTCCATCAGCACATCTTCCAGAAAGATGTAGTATGTTCATCCATAGCTTTTATGCCCTTGGGTCTTGCCATATGCTCTGGGGTCCTCTGACTTGAGGGGGAAGCCAGAGGTTTACATCAAGGATTATGATGGGAAAATACCAACTCCATCTCTTCTCAAGCTCAGACTGTGAACAAAGAAACTGGACACACAAGATGCTTCCTAGACAGGAAGAAGTAGTGGGAAGCCAAGACGAGGCCTGTTTAAAATAATGGAATAAAAGGAAGGTCTGTTTCAATAAAAAGAAGGGAAAGAGCAGGGTACCATGGGGCAGCGTTGAAAAGAGAACTGTTTGGAACAGAAGGTGTAGGATGGAGCCCCCCACACACTCTGTGGCCAGTTAGCCCTGAGCCCGAAGAACCGTGCCTGAAGAACGGGTGATCTCACCAGCAGGAGGGGGAGCCGTCTGATGGCCTGCTGAACGCACACTCCTTGTCCATAGCAAGGCCCAGGGGAGGACTGCAAAGCCCAAGCTCTCCTGTTCTCTGCGGAGTGAGTGCCCACGGCCTCTTGCAGGGCTCGGTACACAGTGAGGCTTGAGGTTCCAGGCTGTGCTGGCCTAGTGGTGAAAATCGCAGACAATAGTGCCCAGAGGAAGTACAGCCTGGAGCAGCCGGCCTCCGGATGGAACTGTTGTGGCCCTGGACAGAGATAGGAGGGGTCAGGGAGCTCCGTGCCCACACCTGAGGGGAGGAGAGGACACGCTGGGGAGCGGGGCTGGGGTCGATGGGGGGGGGGGGAGCATCGAGCTCTGAGAGCTGCACCGGCTGCTGTTTGACTCTGGTGTTTGCGTAACTTCCTTTCATTTTTAGGTAATGAGGGATTTGGTAGAGTGGCTGTATTTCATTTTTGTTTTAAATTTCCCCCTCACTGGGTGAAAAACGGATGCAGTGAGCCTGATCACTTGCCCCCTCCAATTGTCTCGCTGGCCTCGGGCGCCAGCTGCCTGATCCTGGCCAGGCACTGGAGGGTGCGGTAGAGGCCGGTGTCTCTCCACAGAGCCAGGAAGTTCACTGTCTTCCCAATTCCTCTGTTTTGCACATAAGGTCATGCAGGCAAGGGAAACATGGAGGATCCCAGCATACTTAGCCTTTGCTTATTCTCTTAGTTAATTTCCACACTGCTTGCCTTTCCCATGGGCTCAGGCACCTAGGTAATAGACCAAGCCTAACATATATGCAGATACAAGTTTATAAATAATATATGCAAATCACAGCTTTTCCTTGCAGCTTCTCTGAAACTGACCTCTTAAATAAACACACACGCACACAAGGAAGGGAGGATTTCCACTTCCAGTTCTCCTGTTGAAGTGATCCATCGTACTGTCTCACACATCCTTCCCATTGCATACAGCGGTCTGTCTGCCCAACATGCTGGGTCTTCCTTCCTCTGCACCTGCCGACGTTCTTTGCATCCTGTCAGTGTCATGAAGCGACTGCCTATGAAATCAGTGGCTGCCCAGGCTGAGGTCAGCATGTCTGTTTCTGTATTTCCATGTGCGTTTCCATGTGTAGACCTCAGTACAGTGTTTAGACCAAGAATGGAAGGTGCTCAACTGTGAACACTTATAGCAGGGTCTGGTACTGAGCAGGTGTTCCCTGAATGCTGCTTTTCTCCAAGTGTCTTGTTCTCCAGGATGTATACCCTCTTGCCGTGGGCTTCTGCTCTGCAGGGTGGTAGACAGGGAAGTTGTGTGGAGGGAAGGACGTACAGGAGCATTTACTCTTCTAGAACTCTCTCTGGAACCCGAAAGAGATGTATCAGAGAGGAGCTTTCTCATACCTATTTGGTGGAATATTTCATCGTTCTTAGTGGACCCAAAACAGCGTGTACTGAGCTGCCAACAAGGGAAAGAGGTAGGAAACTATTAGGAAAACACTCTGGGTGGGCTCAGAAGTACTGATCCGGGTTCTGGATCATAATGTCACTGGATTTCAGCTGACACCGGCATCCAGAAGGAGCTGATCTGAAGGGTGGGCAGGACAACAAGAACTGAGGTAGGAAGATATTTGGATTCATCTTGTGATGTCATTGTCATTATTTTTTATTCATCCAGTTTGAAATAAGAGATCAGCTCTAATCAGGATGAGGATTTAGGGAGAGGGTTACAAAGCCTAGTCAGGGGGCACCTGGGTGGCTCAGTGGGTTAAAGCCTCTGCCTTCGGCTCAGGTCATGATCTCAGGGTCCTGGGATTGAGGCCCACATTGGGTTCTCTGCTCAGCAGGGAGCCTGCTTTCTCCTCTCTCTCTCTCTCTCTCTCTCTCTGCCTCTCTGCCTACTTATGATCTCTCTCTCTGTCAAATAAATAAATAAAATCTTCATAAAAAACAAACAAGCAAACAAAAAAACAAAGCCTAGTCAGGGAGAAACAAGAGCTGGTCTCAGGATGGGCAGAAGTGGACAGGTTACATGGAAGAGCTCAGGGGACATTAGGGTTCTGCATGAGACCTGTTTCCATTCTATAGTCAGCAGACAAGATGAATTCAGGCTCTTGATTTGGACCGTTTGTGGCTGATGCAGACATGGAAAGAGGCGGCTTGGGTTACCCTCCCTTAGAGCTCCTATCTTACTTCCCATTAACACCCTGCTTCCTGAATTTCTGCAAACCCACACTTTTTAAACTTCTCTTTTCAGATTAACTGAATACAACTGAGTTTCTTTTCTATTTTTGAAGAAAAGAACAGTTTCCTGGCTCTTATATTTTAATTTCATTTTTGGAACTTGAGATGGAAAAAGGGACACTGGGGAAAGTGTTTGTTTCATAACTATCATTCATGCTCACACCATAGCATTTGTATATACTCATTCTGGGCACTGCCTGGAACCGAGAGTCAGACCTGATCATGGTCTACTGGGCTAAGGCAGATACTGAGTACTAACAGAAAAATAATAATGTTGGAGGTGTAGAGGAACGATGCACACTTTGAAACATTTATAATCTAGTTAGATTTTTTTTAAATTAGGTAACCTGAGAGCTCAGACTGAATTTCTTTTAGAATTTGTTTGGAATAGTAAGAACCGTTCTCTTCTTGCTTGAGGTGACAAATAAACATAAGATGGATAAAAGAAATGTATGTACCAGAAGCAAAACTTAGTAAGTTCCTGGCTCAGCTCTTCAGTTTCACAGCAGAATGTATTGGCTGATGTTTTATTATTTGGACCACATGCTTCCTGGACCATTTTGATTCTTGATGTATAAATTACTGAGAAGCTGGTAAGAATATTTAGAACCAAGTAAGTTTGGATGATTAGAAAATCCTACCTCATGTAGCTTTGTTATTATTTTTTCAAAAATAGGTCATAGTTTCAAAAATGGGTTATGTGGATTTCTCTGCGTCATCTATTTCTTGTATTACTTACAGCCGGGGCAGGGTGGGGGGCATCGTGTGTGGGGTTCCTGCTGCCCGAGGGAGAATGTGTCCTCAGTGGTCCAGGCCTCACTTAAAGAAAAATCATCCCCTTATATGTTCTCCAAGTAATTTAGAAATTACAAGTAAGTTATTTGATCTTATGGTTGTTCAGATCTGTCTGAAGCTCGAGGTTTTACTTCCCTTGCAAACTTGCAAGGTGGTTGTGGATACTGTAGGAGGGTACAAGCTTGCATCGGAGGGAAAGGGCAATTTTCTTGTCAGAACATCAGTGGAAGCTGTGTGTTATCTTTGGATCTGTGCCCCAAGCCCCAGTTTCCATGGGGAGATGGGAAAGGATGAGGCAGGGCTGCCCTCTGTGAGTTGCCCTGCAGGAGAGGGGTGCAGGCCTGGGGAAACGAGTGGCCTTTCACCATGCCTGCACTTTTCTCTGCAGAGAGACACCGTCTTCCAGAGCTCTTGACTGGACAGACGCCCTTGAAGTTATAGTTTAAAGCATAAGACTGTCATTGCCGTGGACACAGATGCATAGAAATTGTAGGCTCACTGTGAATAATAATTGGATTTCAGGAGTCTTTTTGAGGCAGTATTTTGTAGAGACCATATACTGGAGGAAACTTGATTTAAAAATTATTTATAGGGTGCCTGGGTGGCTCAGTGGTTAAGCCTCTGCCTTCAGCTCAGGTCATGATCTCAGTGTCCTGGGATCGAGCCCCACACTGGGCTCTTTGCTTAGCAGGGAGCCTGTTTTCCCCTCTCTGCCTGCCTCTCTGCCTGCTTGTGATCTCTCTCTCTATCAAATAAATAAATAATTTTAAAAAGTTTAAAAAAATAAATAAAAATTATTTTTAGGGCACCTGGGTGGCTCAGTGGTTAAGCCTCTGCCTTCCGCCCAGGTCATGATCCCAGAGTCCTAGGATTGAGTCCCACATCGGGCTCCCTGCTCTGTGGGGAGTCTGTTTCTCCCCATCCCTCTCCCAGCTCCTGCTTGTGCTCTCTCTGTCTCGCTCTCTCAAAAAAATAAATGAAATCTTAAAAAAATAAGTAAATAAAAATTATTTATAACTACAGGAAGAAAATTGCAGATTCTGACTGTATGAGGAAGTAAGAAGAGCAATTTACCTTAGGTTTGAAAATGATAAATCAAGTATTTCTAAATGTTATTTCTTAGAAGAGTGATTTAAATAACATGACTTTTTTGGGTCTTCCTTTGAACTCAGTTTATTTTTATTTTGTTATTGAGATGTACTTGACATACAGCATTATGTTAGCTTCAGGTCTACAATATAATGATTCAATATTTGTATATATAGTAAAATAATCAGCATAGTGAGTCTAGTTAACATCCCCCACCAAACATGTCACCAAAATTATTTTTCTTGTGATGAGCAATTTTAACATCTATTCTTTTAGCAACGTTCCAGTACGCAATGTGGTATTACTGTATACAGCTGTATATATTATCGAGAAATGTGTATGCTGCACCATGCTGTACGTCCCACAGCTTATTTATCTTATAACCAGGAGTTTGTCCCTTTTGGTCCCCTTGACTCATTTTGCCCACCTTTCCCCTCGAACCACCAATTTGTTCTCTGTATCTATGAGAGCTTATTTCCTTCTTTTTTTTAGATTCCATGTATAAGTGAGATCATGGAGTATTTGTTTTTGTGTGTCTGATTTATTTCACTCAGCATGATGCTCTCAGGGTCCATCCATGTTCTTGCAAAAGGGAGGATTTTCTTCCTTTTTATGGATGAATGATATTGTCCATTTCTCTCTCTCTTCTGCATTTTCTTTATCCATTCATCTATCAATGGGCAACTAGTTTGTTTCAGTACCTTGGCTATTGTAAGTAATGAACAGTGAACCCAGGGTATGGATAGTTCTTCGAGATAGTGATTTTCATCTCCCTCACTTATAGATCCTACGGTGGAATTAATGGATCAAATGGAAATCCTAGTTTTAATTTTTTTTAACGATGTTATTTATTTATTTGACAGAGAGAAACACAGCTAGAGAGGGAACACAAGCAGGGGTAATGGGAGAGGGAGAAGCTGGCTTCCTGCCAAGCAGGGAGCCTGATGTGGGGCTCGATCCCAGGTCTCTGGGATCATGACCTGAGCCAAAGGCAGTCGCTTAACCAACTGAGCCACCCAGGTGCCCCTTAGTTTTAATTTTTTTTTTTGAGGGACCTGCACACCATCTTCCACAGCGACTGCTACAGTTTACTTGCCCACCAACAGTCCGTGAGTGTTTTTTTCTTCCACATCCTCTCCAGCCCTTGCTGCAAGTTTCCTGGGTTTTTTGATAATAGCTCTTTTATCATCTGTGAGCTAGCATCTCATTGTGGTGGGTTTGTATCTCCATGATGATCAGTGATACTGAGCATCTTTTCATATACCAGTTGGCCATCTGGATGTCTTCAGCAGGTTTCTCTTTAGTTCTGCCCATTTTTAATTGGATTGTTTAGGGTTTTTTTTAGCTATTGAGTTATACAGGTTTTTTATATGTTTTAGATACTAACTTTTATCAGATAGGTGATTTACAAATATTTCTCCCATTTGGCAGGTTGCTTTTTCATTTCTTTGAAGATTTCCTTTGCTATGTAGAAGCTTTTTAGTTTAATGCATTTACTTGTTTTTTTAAAAAGGGAAATTATGCAAAAAAGGGAAATAGTTTGAATGGTTAAATCTAATATTTTTGGCTTTCTTTTTGGTAAACTTTCTATAATGACTTTGTTATTAAGATTGTCACCTTAAATTGACCATAAAGACGTTTAGTCTTTAGTGCTTCCAAGTATGTTCTGCTCACTGAGGGTCAATCTAGAATGTTCATTTAGTCCTTTTAATTCATTCAGTAGTTTCCTGGAATGTGTTTACTGATTAAATGCTGAATACTCCTTTCCATGAAGTTTGAAGCTGAATTGTTTATAGAAATGTTGACTTGAAAATGGTGTTTTTTTTTTTTCTAAAGATTTTATTTATTTGAAAGAGAGAAACACAGCCAGAGAGGGAACACAATCAGGGGGAGTGAGAGAAGGAGAAGCAGGCTTCCTGCCG
The DNA here is from genome assembly GCA_004023965.1 of Spilogale gracilis. Taxonomy (NCBI): domain Eukaryota; kingdom Metazoa; phylum Chordata; class Mammalia; order Carnivora; family Mephitidae; genus Spilogale; species Spilogale gracilis. The sequence continues at coordinate 30,370 of PITA01018513.1, forward strand.
AGCAGGGAGCCCGATGTGGGACTCGATCCCGGGTCTCCGGGATTATGACCTGAGCCGAAGGCAGTTGCTCAACCAACTGAGCCACCCAGGTGCCCCTGAAAATATGTTTTTATATGGAGAAGATATTTTCTGATTTTCAGCATTTTCTCCAAGCACACCAGGCTATAGATAATGATAATATAAAAAAATTTTCTAACTTCAGAGTTTTAAAAAATATTATTTGAGGGCGCCTGGGTGGCTCAGTTGGTTAAGCTTCGGCTCAGGTCATGATCCCGGGGACCTGGGATTGAGCCCCACATCGGGCTCCCTGCTCAGTGGGAAGCCTGTTTCTCCCTCTCTCACTCCCCCTTCTTGTGTTCCCTCTCTAGCTCTGTTTTTCCCTGTCAAATAAATAAAATCTTAAAAAAATTTTTTTTGAGATTTTTTTTTAAGATTTATTTATTTATTTGACAGGGAGAAACACAGCTAGAGAGGGAACACAAGCAGGGGGAGTGAGAGAGGGAGAAGCAGGCCTCCCACCGAGCTGGGAGCCCAATATAGGGCAGGATCATGACCTGAGCCGAAGGCAGACATTTAACAACTGAGCCACCCAGGCACCCCTTAAACCATGTTTCTAAAAAGGTTATTCTAGTTTCTGTGTCATTAGGAAAAAAGGGCAGATAAAATTTCAGTTCAGCATAATACACTTTTGGTGATATTATTCTTTATACTGCTGCTAATTTAGTGTATGAAAAATAATCCTCTTACTATTTTTAATTTGTATTTATTTATTAGTTGATTGCACTCTTTCCCATGTGTTACTTTACTAATTATATTGTGTGAGTTACATTTCCATGAACTTTGTTTCCATTAGGACCGTAATATTTTCCTCACAATTTTATATAAGCCCTTTTCAGAATACAGTACCCTAACCCTTTGCTGTCTAATTCAGTGTAGTGTTTTGTCTCTTAGCTGCTTTCTTTTCATTGAAATTATTTTACTATAAACACTTAAAATGTTTATTTCATAATGTCATTTCATTTTGGTCCCTTCTGTCTCACTCTTGTTTTTAATTATTATACAGATCTGATAATCACTGAATGCCTTTTTATTGTATTTTTTGCTCTTGGGTTTGTTTTTTAGTTCACTAAATAAAACACATGAATATTTTATTCATGTTTCTTTAGCTGTATAATATGAAATATAAATTACACAAATATAAATTACACAAATAATTAATTTTGCATATAGTTGACTTATTTGTCTCCTTTCCCTCCCAAATAAGCTATTTTGTAATATTTTAGCCTTCTTATTGTGGTGAAATGCCTATAAAGTAAAACTTAATTTTAAACATGTTCAAGCATATCGTTCAGTGGTGGTAAGGACACTGACCTCGTTGTACAACCATCACCACCGTCCACCTCCAGAACTCTTAGCGACTTGGAGAGCTGATCTTGGTAACCTTTGACCAATAACTCCCAGGAGCCTCTTTCTCCAGTCCCTGGCAACTGTGTTGCTCCTTTTTTTGTTTGTTTGTTTATTTGTGACATTCTCTCCCTCTGCCCCTGTACTATCACCTCTGGTAAAATACTATTCTACTCTCTTCACTGTGGGTTGTTACTGTTTTTTTTTTCCTAAAGTACCTTTTACGTACAAGTGAGGTCATGCACTTTGTCTTTCTCTGACTTACTTCACTCCGTAGTGCTCTCAAGATTTTACCATATCATAAATGGCAGAATTATTTTTAAGGCTGAATAGAATCATATATATATATCAAATTTTTCTTTACCCATTCATTCATCAGTGGACATTTATGTTGTTTCTAATTTTTAGCCCATGTGAAGAGGGCTGAGAGGTCCCTGAGACGGCAGATACCCAGTTAAATCCTGATCTTATTTCCTTCAGCTGTATATGCAAAAGTAGCATTGCTGGATCCTATGGTAATTCTAATCTTAATGTTCTTAGGAACCACTGTACTAATTTCCATAATAGCTGCACCATTTTTTATTCCCATCAACAAGGTGTGGGGGTTCCTTTTCTCCATATCTTTGAGAATTCTATTAACTTTTGACTTTTGATCATAGGCATTCTAAGGTATGAGATACCTTGTAACTATATGCACCTGCAGATACCTTATTATGGTTTTGTTTTGCATTTCCCTGTTAATTAATGATGTTGAGCATCTTTTCATAGACATGCTGGTCGTTTGTATGTTTTCTTTAGAAAATTTTCTATTCCAGTCTTTTGTTTATTTTTAAATCCGGTTATTTGTTTTTTGCTGCTGTTTTAAGAGTTACTTATATATTATGGATACTAACCCTTTATCAAATACATGGTTTGCAAATATTTTCTCCCATTCCACAGGTTACCTTTCATTTTGTGGATTGTCTTCTTTGCTGTGCAGAAAGTTTTAGTTCAACATATCCCACTTGTATATTTTTGTTTTTGTTTCCTGTCCTTTTGGTGTCTGATCCAAAAAATTATTGTCAAGAGAGATTTCCCCAATGTTTCCTTCTAGGAGTTTTATGGTTTCAGATCTTATGTCTAATTCTTTAATCCACTTTGATTTGATATTTGTATATGGTGTAAGATAAGGGCCCCGCTTCCATTCTTTTGCATGTGAATATCCAGTTTCCCCAACACAATTTATGCAAGAGACTGTCTTTCCCCCATTGTGTATTCTTGATACCTCTGTTGAAAATTAGATAACCATATATTTTGGGTTTACTTGGGGGCCTCTGTTTTCCATTGATCTGTGTATCTGTTCTTTGTTCTGATAACATACTGTTTTGATTACAGGACCTGTGACTGCTTCAGCTTCATTCTCCTTGCTTAAGATTGCTTTGACAATTTGGGGCCATTTTTGGTTTTGTATGAATTTTAGGATTGTTTTTTCTGTTTCTGCATAAAATGCTATTGGAATTTTGGTGGGGATCATACTGAAATCTATAGATTTCTTTGGGTAGTATGGACATTTTAATAATATTCACTCATCTAATCCATAAACACAGGATACTTTTTTACTTCTTTGTGTCATCTTCAGGGCCTTTTGTTAATGTTCTATAGTTTTCAGTGTGTAGCTCTTTCACCTCCTTGATCAAATTTATTCCTAAGTATTTTGTTCTTTGTAAATGGGCTTATTTTCAGAATTTCTTTCACAGATAGATTTTTGTTAGTGTATAGAAACTCAACTAATTTTTGTGTATTGATTTTTGAATCCTGAAACTTTACTGAATTCATTTATTCTAACAGTTTCTTGGTGGTTTTTTTTTTTTTTCGGGTTTTATGTATATAAGATCCTGTTTAAGTTGACTAAGAAAAAAATGATTCAAGTAAATAAAATCAGAAATGGAAGAGAAGACATTACAACTGATTCCACAGAAATACAGAGAATCATAAGGCACTACTGTGAACAATTACATACCACCAAGTCAGATAAAATAAATGAATAAGTTCCTCAAAATACAAAACGTACCAACAGCTGAATCATGAAGAAAAAAAATCTGAGCATACCAGCATAAGTAAGGAGATTAATTTAGTAATCAAAAATTTCCTAAGGAAGGGCCCCTGGGTGGCCAGGGTTAGTAAGCCTCTGCCTTCGGCTTATCATGATCTCAGGGCCCGCATCCAGCTCTCTGCTGGGTAGGGAGCCTGCTTCCCCCTCTTTATCTGTCTGCCGCTCTGCCTGTTTGTGATCTCTCTCTCTGTCAAATAAATAAATAAAATCGTAAAAATATATATATATATATCCTAAAGAAGAAAAGTCCAGGATGAGATGGCGTCTCATGAATTCTATCAAATTCTTGGTGAATTATATCAAATATTTTTAAACGAATTGATATTGGGGCGCCTGGGTGGCTCAGTCCTTAAGCATCTGCCTTCAGCTTGGGTCATGGTCCTGGAGTCTCGGGATCAAGCCCTACATCGGGCTCCCTGCTCGGCGGAAAGCCTGCTTCTCCCTCTCTCATTCCCCGTGCTTGTGTTCCCTCTCTAACTGTTTCTCTCTCTCAAATAAATGGATAAAATCTTTAAAAAAAAAAAAGAGAATAAGTTCTTAAATGTAATATATCTTGTTTAATAAACATTTATGGTTGGTACTTTTTAAAAAAGATTTATTTGAGGGAAAGAGAGAGAGTGCATGAGCAGGGGGTGTAGTAGAGGGAGAGGGAGAATCAGACGCGCCTCTCAGCTTGGAGCCCAACATGGAGCTCAATCCCAGGACCCTGAGATCATGACCAGAGCTGAAATCAAGTCAGACGCCCAACTGACTGAGCCCCACAGGTGTCCCTATGTTTGGTACTTTCTGTGTCTTATTAAGAAACCTTCCTTACTCTGAGGTTATGACCATTCCCCCCCATACTGTCTTCTAAAAGCCTTGTAGTTTTGTTTTTCCCATTTAGGTCATTTTTCTACCTGGAAATGTTTATGTTAGGTAGGGATAAATTTTTTTTAATTAAAAAAATTTTTTTCTCTGCCTCATTTATTGAAATTTTACTTTTCCTCCAAAAACTTTCTCTGTACAAAATTTCCATAGGTTGGTTGGTACTACTTTATCTGTTCTTTTGTCTGTTTTTCCACCACTATGTCAATATTATACTTCCTTTCTTACCAAGGACTTAGACTAAGTCATATCTGACAGGGAAGGCCTTTGCAACTTGCTCTTTTTCTTTAAGAGTTTCTCAGCTACATTTGGCCCTTTGCATTTCCTGGTTTTTTATAGCCATGTTTTGTCAGACTGAGTTCCCATCTATTCCTGGTTTGGTAAGAAACTTTTTTTTTTAATCATAAATTGAAGTTGAATTTTATTAAACATTTTTGTCCTGCAGCTGCGCTTGACTTTTTTGAACATTAACTATTTCCGAAATGATGTGTTAGATGCTTTCTACACCTCATGTCTAAGCCTCAAATCAGTTTTCCAGAGAGGGTAATATTCTTGCCATCTTATAAGTGAAAAAACCCCCAGGGTTCAAAAGGTTATGAAGCTTGCCCACATTTTTAGGTATTAAATTAAAAAGCTGGGATTCAGAGTGTAGTGTCTCTGGGCACTTTATTTGCTCATTCATTAATTTGTACACATATTCTTGCAATAAATTGTTATCGAGGGCCCTCCACGTTCCCTTGAATTCTCTCCGTCTTCTCAGCATGAGTATCCAGTATCCTACAATGTGCTGCCAGATCCATCACTTTTCTACTTCATGGATGAATTCACATAATCTATCTTTACTTTCTCCTTTATTGCTCTCCTCACTGCACACACTGAGTCGACAGTCATGGGCAAAACAAATAAGTGGAGGGCCCCCTGCATGAAAACCAGGCAGCACCAGGCCTGCCTCAGGATACATTCCCACCTAGGTAAGCAGCTGATGTGGAAACCAGTGATGTCAGCAGAATCAGGCAGGTGGAGAGAGGTAGCACTTAGGGGAAGAAGAAAGCAGTTGTCATCATTGACGTTGTGTTGTGTGTTGCTCACACCCTCGTGATGTGTCGGCTGGGTGGTGAGGAACGTGTGGGGCTGAAGCTAGTGTGTGTTAGGTGTGAGACTTCACAGAGCACTGGACTAGCCCTGGAAACGCCCAGGCAGACATCCATGTGATGTGTCCAGAGAGCTAGTTTATGGAATATAAAGCAGAGGCCGTGTGCTGTGTGAACACAGTGATTTTATCTTCAAGTATGGCGACAATAATATGGGCACATACACGATGAGGGTGTCAATCAACGCTAATGCAGACCTGTTTCTTGTTCAGAAGCAAACTCTTACTGGAGTCACGTACCTGAGAGATTAGAATCTTCACAGACACAGCAAATTGCCAAGATACGCTCCCTGATAGGACAGAGTTTCTACATATGGTGGACGGCAGGTGCTTGCACTCCATTCCTTCAAAAGTTCAGAAAGTGTCAAGGAATCTGAAGACCACTGGGCAAATATCGGCGTTCTACATTACTTTTTGGCACTGGATATCAATGTGTGGGGTCTAGATGAGATAATGACTTGACTTTCCTTCAAACATTGTTCATCTTAAGTCTAAATGTGTCATTTCTTGAAAGTGACTGTGTGGGGTTCATTGACAGCAAGATTTGAACAAAGTAAATTCCCACAGCACTTTAAGGATCTCAATGATTCCATTGGCATGAAATCTAATTTTTGAAAATGTTTTATTGAATTAGAAATTACATACAACAAAATTCACCATAAGTGTATGGTTCAGTGAGTTTCAGCAAATGTACACAGTCATTATAACATTTCGTCACTTCAGAATTTCCTTCTTGTCTCTTGACAGTCATTTCTCTCTTTTGATCCCATGTTCCTGTAATCACTGACCCATTTCTAAAAAGATTTTATCTATTTATTTATTTATTTATCTATCTATTTATTTATTTATTTTTAAAGATTTTATTTATTTATTTGACACAGAGTGAGATCACAAGTAGGCAGAGAGAGTGGAGGAAACAGGCTCCCTGCTGAGCAGAGAGCCCAACGCAGGCCTCGATCCCAGGAACTGAGATCATGACCTGAGCCGAAGGCAGAGGTTTTAGCCCATTGGCCCATTGAGCCACCCAGGCGCCCAGACCCATTTTTTTTTTTTTTTGGATCCCTCTAAGTTTGCTCTTTCTGGGATATCATAAAATGGCATCACACATACTTTTTGTTTCTGGCTTCTTTAGTTCAGCAGAACATTTTCGAGGTTCTTGCTATGTTATTATATGTCTCAACTGTTTGTTCATTTTTATTACTAATGAGTAGCATTTCATTGGATGAATCTATTATAATTTGCCTCTTTATTTACCATTACTGGACTTTTGAGTTGTTTCCAGGTTTTCTTGATTGTCGGTAGAGTTGCTATGAACATTTGCATACACACGATTGTGTAAGTGTTTGTGCTCACTAATCTTGGAGTAGGATTGCCGGGTCAGTGAGTACGTGTAAGTTTAGGCTTACAATAAACTACCAAAGAACTTTTCCATGTGGTGGTGTACAGATTTGCATTCCCCAGGCGCCTGGGTGGCTCAGTGGGTTGAAGCTTCTGCTTTCGGCTCAGGTCATGATCTCAGGGTCCTGGGATCGAGGCCCGCATCTGGCTGTCTGCTCGGCGGGGATCCTGCTTCCTCCTCTCTCTCTGCCTGACTCTCTGCCTACTTGTGATCTCTCTCTCTGTCAAATAAATCAATAAAATCTTTTTAAAAAAAAAAAGATTTGCATTCCCAGCAACAATGTGTAATTCTCAGGTGCTCCATGCTTGTGACAAGCTTGGTATTGTCCATCTTTTTGATTATCCATTTGATGATTCACAAGGCTGAGCTTTTCATCGTGCATGGATTGTCCTTTTATATATTTATTTCGTTCAAGTGTCTTCTAAATCTTCTGTCCATTTTTTGGAGAAATTGTCGTACTGAGTTTTTTTTTTATGTAGTCTGGACTCAAATTCTTTATCATTTATTTGTTTTGCCAATATTTTTTCTCTGCGTGTAGTTTGTCCACTCTCTAAGTGTCTATAAAAGAGCAGAAGTTTTTAATTTTGATGATGCATAGCTTATCAATTCTTCGATGGTTTCATGCTAAGAAATTTTTGTCTAATTTCAAGTCACAAAGATTTCCTCATCTTCTAAAGGTTTTTCTCTTATGTTGTCTGTACCATGTCTATACTGTGTGAATCCATGTTCTTCTTTTATTTCCTTTTTAAAAGTCATTTATAGTTGTATATAAATCACACTCACTAGGCATAATGGTAGGCTTATATAACTATAAAGATTTGTTGAAAATTTGTTTAGACAATGTATTTATTGGTCTTGACAGCAAAATACTTTTTTTTTTTTTTAAAGATTTTATTTATTTGACAGAGAGAAACACAGCCAGAGAGGGAACACAACAGGGGGAGTGAGAGAGGGAGAAGCAGGCTTCCCGCCGAGCAGGGAGCCCGATGTGGGACTTGATCCCTGGTCTCCGGGATCATGACCTGAGCCGAAGGCAGCCGCCCAACCAACTGAGCCACCCAGGCGCCCCGACAGCAAAATACTTTTGCTCTTCAGTTGACACTATTCTCTCTTCACTTTTGTGTTTTTCTGAGTAATGTGGCTTTTTAGCACTAATGATAAAGGGTTTAATTTTACATAATGAAACACTCACTGCAAGTAAAAATCATGATATAGTCAATCATCATTTGGTTTCTGACTGGTCTGGTTTCACCTGAGTATGACAGCTGTTTTAATAGTATCAGCCACCTAAAATAAGTATTTGCAGAAGATAAACTTGTAAAACGAATCAACAGGGCTAGATCTGTCCCAGCAGGATATATATTTAGATTTTCATTTAAGGTCACTATCATCATCAGTGGGACCAAACAGAGATGATCAAGTTGCATTTTTTGCAGTTGTAAGGTTTTAGTTATCACCCTACTTATGACTGGTTACAGTGTTAATATATTAATCTTGGACAGGTGCCCAACAGACCCCACACTTCTATCTGACTCTCTGTCCCAGTTGATTGTGTCCTTGGATTACAGTGGTCAAGATACTAGACACGGGAGACAATCAATGAACTAAACACAACCATGGTTCTAATTTCCGTTATTATTTTTTGTTAAATTTTAATTTTTTAATTAACATACAATATATCATTTGCTTCAGGGGTATAGTCTGTGAATCATCAGTCTTACACAATTCACAACACGCACCATAGCATATAGGCTCCCTAGTGTCCATCACCCAGCCACTCTATCCCTCCCCCAACAACCCCCAGCAACCCTCAGTTTGTTTCCTGAGATTAAGAGTCTCTTATGGTTTGTCTCCCTCCTCGATCCCATCTTGTTTCATTTTTTCCCTTCCTACCCCCGACGACCCTCCACCCTGCCTCTCAAATTTCCTCATATCAGTGAGATTGTATAACTGTCTTTCTCTGATTGACTTATTTCGCTTAATATCCTCAAGTCCCACCCACATTGTTGCAAATGGCAAGATTTTGTGTTACGATGGCTGCATAATATTCCATTATATATATAGACCACATCTTCTTTATCCATTCATCTGTTGATGGACATCTAGGCTCTTTCCATATTTTGGCTATTGTGGACATTGCTGCTATAAACATTGGGGTGCACTTGCCCCTTCAGATCACGTTTGTATCTTTAAGGTAAATACCCAGTAATGTGATTTCTGGATCATAGGGTAGCTCCATTTTCAACTTTTTGAGGAATCTCCATACTGTTCTCCAGAGTGGCTGTACCAGCTTGCAATCCCACCAACAGTGTAGGAGTGTTCCCCTTTCCCCTGCATCCTCACCAACACCTGTTGTTTCCCGACTGGTTAATTTTAGCCATTCTGACTGGTGTGAGATGGTATCTCACTGTAGTTTTGATTTGTATTTCCCTGATGCCAAGTGGTATTGAGCACGTTTTCATGTGTCTGTTGGCCATTTGGATGTCTTCTCTGCAGAAATGTCTGTTCATGTCTTCTGCCCATTTCCTGATTTGATTATTTGTTCTTTGCATGTTGAATTTTTTTTTTGTTTTGTTTTTTGTTTTTTACTTTTTTTTTTAATTTATTTTTTTTTTATTGTTACTAAATTTTTTTTTCCAGTGTTTCAAGATTCATTCCCCATTCCCCACACCCAGTGCTCCCCGCTTTAGGTGTCCCCAGTACCCACCACCAGGCTCTCCCATCCCTCCACCCCCCTCCCTCCAAGTCCCTCAGTTTGTTTCTGTCTTCAAAATCTCTGTTGTTTCGTTTCCCTCCCTAGATTACCCTAGTTCCCATTTGCTTTCCTTCTGCCACTGTCCTCCAGTTTGCCCCTCATGCACCGCAAGTAAGTGAGACCATGCGATACTTGGCTTTCTCTTCTTGGCTTATTTCACTCAGCATAATCTCTTCCAGTCCAGTCCATGTTGCTACAAAAGTTGGGTATTCATCCT
>PITA01018514.1:0-40143 GCA_004023965.1 Spilogale gracilis
GAGTGCTCCTCAGGTTCTATGAGCCCTGGGGTCCTTCCTGCTCCCCACAGGAGTGAAGAAGGTAGTTGAAGACTGAAAGCAGGTAGAAGTATATTTCTGGGAATGGGAAGGCTGAACCTGTACATATATATTAAACCCAAGGTGATTTTTAGAACGATCAAGGATGCACACCTTAATGTAAGTGTGTATAAGAGCATAGGGGGATTCAGATAAATAATGATGGCACATCATAAAGACAAAAGTAATATTATAAATTAAAGAAGTAAAGGTGCAGAAAAAATATTTTTCTAGCAAGTGTCATTCAGATGAAAGAAGAAAAGTTAGATCCCTACCTCACATCATACCCAACAAGAAGTTCAAGATACATCGGAGAACAAATTGAAGGGTTAAATCTTAAATATTCTAATAAGAAAATAAAGAAGGATGATACTATGAATCTAGCAATGGGTATGATTTCTTAAAAAGAGTATATGAAGAACAAAATCTGGATACAGTAAAATTACAAATATAAAAAACCATAAAAAGACATGTCATGAATTGGGAGAATATATTAAACTCCAGATAATTTCAAGAATATATAAATATCTCCTCTATATATTAATGGCTTTAATTTATTAAACTAACTCCACTTAAGTACCTTATATATAATTTATTTAGAGTTTACAACAATTCTAACAAAGCAGATAACTGTATTAGTCTTATTTTGAAGATTCAGTGAAACTACTGATAATAAGGGTTAGATTTGAACAGTTTCGCATGACTAGTATATTTGGGACCCTCATCCAGGCGGCCTGATTCCAGTATCTGCACCAGTAATCTGATAGTAAAATGGGAAAGGGTATAAAACAGGCAATTCACAGACAACGGACAATTCTGAACACATGATAGACTTTGGGGATAACCTGGGAAACCTAAGCTGAAACAGATCCATTGAGGGGCAAAGATTTAAAAGGTTGACGATAGCAAGAGTTGGCATATATGGGCTGAAAAAAGAACTATAAAGTGATAGCAGAGTGAAAACTGGCACAACCATTTAGACAACACATAAAAGAAAACTCTTAAATCTGAAGATGCATATCCTTCTGGCCCAGGGATTTTAATGCCCCCTATTTATCCAAGGACATACATGCAAGGACAGTCATTGCTTGCTAAATTCCACCAAGAAGATCATGGAAACCATCTAAACATCTATCAAGGAACCAACAAAAGCACTGTGGCTTATGCATGCAGTGGAATACTATAAAGCAGAGAAAATGCATGAAATCTGCATACACACATCCATAGGGTAAATCTCAATAACACTGTTGAATCAAAAAAGGAAGTTTCAAGTGGATTTGTATCTCCAACTACATCCACATTGATGTAATATGATGCTATATGGTTAATTTTATGTGTCAACTTGGCTAAGCCATGATACTCAAATATCTGGTCAAACATTATTCTAGATGTTTCTGTGACGATATATTTTTTTTTTTAGGTGAGATTAATATTCAAGCCAGTAGACATCGAGTAAAGCAGATTGTTCTTCATAATGTGCCTGGGGAGAGTAAGTGAGCACAAGCAGGGGGAGTGGGAGAGGGAGAAGCAGGTTCCCCACTTAGCAGGGAGCCTGATGTGGGGCTCCATCCCAGGACCCTGAGATCATGACCTGAGCTGAAGGCGGATGCTTAACCCCTTGAGCCACCCAGGCGCCGCAGAACAGGGACTTCTGACAGCAGACGGTCTCTGGACTCAAACTGCAACCCTTTCCTTGGTCTATAAGCTACAGAATCTCCAGGCTGATCCCGCAGATTTGGGTCTTGCAGGAACCAGTTCCTAAAATAAAGAGTCCTTCTCTCTTTCGCCATACATCCTGTTGGTTCTGTTTCTTTGAAGAAGCCTGATGTGAGAGATGCTGAAGATGTAAAGGTTTACAATGCAGAAAGCTGTAAGTGGGCACACGCACGTGTGCCTGACATGCTCAGATCTGTGGAAGGCAGTGTCCTACTCACCTGGCGGTGTGCATAAGGACAGCGCTGTCAGGAAGGGCTTAAAAAGTCCTATTAAGATGAAATAAGTGCTGGGGGGACAGACTTTGACAATTCTGAGAGTTATATTTAAAGTGAGTTTCATTTTCTAAGAAAGTGAGTATGCTTCATTTTCTAACATAAGAAGCTGAGTCGAGTTTCCTCAATTATAATTTGAATCACTGGAATAGTTCCGAAGACTGTACCAAAAAGTGTTATATCACAATAAAAACCCTGTATCAGTCGGTTGATACAATAAATGCAAATTACCCATTGTCCCGAGCTGTCGTTTTTTATTTTTAGCTTGCAACAGAAAATAATTTATATTCTGATGTATATTAAAATGTACAATGTGTTTTTTCATTATGAATTAGAGAAAAATATGCTGTACTGATTTTTGGACCATGTCAGACATCATTCAGGTATGAGAAATAATTCAGTGTACTCTAAGTTATTAGGCTCCTGTCAGCAGAGCCATGACTGAAAGTTATTTCTTTTTTTGCATAAAATATTATGCCAACATTTTCAGGTGATGTGGCAAGGGGATCGCCTGCTCTATATTTAAAGTCCTATGAGATTAGGACTCCAAAAGCAACACAAACACTAAATGACACTGATATACTGAAAATCATCTACATTCATGTTTTTTTTTTTTCTACAGAAACAGCTCATAAAATATTTTCTAGTGTGCCTTCAAGTAATTTCTTTAAAGATGACTAGGGAAAAACAATTCCTAATTAATTTTAACACCACGTCAATTATGCTAATAAAATTCTAATTAAAATCCTTGTGATGTAAATCAGTCTTTCTTTGTGTGTTGTGTGCGTGTGTTAATTATTATCCAGGCTGGCAACCATCAGATACCTATTAGCTTTATCACAAACCTGTGCAGCAGGTTAGGTGGGGTACGGATCTTTCGACATACCTACTTCTATAGGCCATAAGCACTGGCCAAATTAATGGAGGTAGCCTAGCATTTAAGGTACCATAGAGGTAAGCTAATTGATGTTCATTATGGAAACGAAACAGCTGGAAAGCAGGAAGGGACTGAGGATTAAGAACTAGCATTTTAAAGGGACCATGGAACAGTGGATAGGGCAATTTGGATGCTCTCCTATTTCAGATATGTGATCGTGCAATGAACGCAAATATAAAATACGGCAGTGTCTATGCTGTAAGGTAGGAGGGTTACTTGGGAGTGTCAAGTGTACGATGCTGCATGGCAGGGACAGAAAGGCAGGGATGGCTCCTGGGTCTAGAGAAGTAACGGGACCCCTCAACTGTTATCTTCATGATCCTGGAAGAAAAGCAAATGAGAACAGCGACTGCCTCCTCCAAAACAGAACCCTTATTTCGATGATTAGGGATCCAAGTGGAAGGCCAAATGCTTATTTTTAAATCCACGACAGAAATCAGTGTGAGACATAAGCTTGTCATGAGTCCGAGGAAACATGAAGGTGAATAGGGGCAACCAAATTCCCTTGCTTCCCCATTACCCACACATAAGACATAAACCAATGTATCTAAAAAAGTGAGCTCTGGACAAGTCTGCACGGCAAGTATTTGCCTATAAATCTGAAAAGTCTATAATTAGGATTTTGCACCTCTAAATTCCACCAGGGGAAGAAGAAAACGTTAAAACCTAATCAAGAACAGAGGCAGGTTCTGAGGCACTAAATCTTCCTACATTTATGAAAATACTTGTGTTTGAGTCCTCATTTCAAGAGACAGGCCTGATAGATGAGTGCTCTGGGAAAGTCCATCAGAACACAGGCCTCTTCCGCAGGAGGGAGTGGGGCTCCTGGTGCTTCATCCTGCCCGTCGGCGGCACACATAATTTCCAGGCCGCCTTTACTACTGGATTCCCGAAGTGATCAGTTATGAGAAGCTGGGGATGTAAATGAACATTTATGTTGAGCATTCTTCAAAGAAAAATAAATAATTCAAATGGGATAGAAAGAATGGCTTTTCTGGGTAGAAAACAAATAATTTCCACTTGTAAATACAGTTTTCTATACTACAAAACGAGGGCACTCAAGGAAGAGCAGATAAATTAGTCTCACAAAAGAAGAACATGCCCAAAAATGTATAAACTAGAATTTGCTGTGGTGGCCGTGGAGGGGGCGGGCAGTGGAAGGAACACGCTGTTTTAGGAATCAGGACCCTGACTGCCCTCTGTGTGATCTTATTGGACTAGGCCGAAAGCACCCAAGTCCCCATTGTGTGACAGACACAGGCGTTTCGGGCGCCAGAGGGGGAATAGTCGAAGTTTTTTGGTGGCTCATGGCCACCTCTGATTTCAGCCTCTGCTTCAGGGGACATTTCCCTGTGAGCTCAGAGGAACATGTGGGCAGCTACCATGACCTCGCAGCTTTCTGCCCAACAAATGCAAATCCTCCCCACAAACACGCAGAGTCCGGAAGTGCATGAAGTCAATGCTCCCAGGCAAACTGCAGCCTCTGGAATCTGCTGGTAAATAGACCATGCCCTTCCCCCTCCCCCGCCCTGCTCACGCGGACCACCAGCAGACCAGGCCCTCACTCCAGGCCTTTGGCAGTGAGCTTGATGGTGGATCCTTAGGCTAGTCTCCCCTCCTTGCTTGTATCACTCTCCCCGCTTTCTGCTTTCTGGGATCACTTCCTAAAGACATGACCCACCCAAATTCGTGTCTCAGGTTCTGTTATGAGGGGTCCAGACTTAGGACAGAGCTAGAGAGGAGAAATCGTCAAAGAATCCACAAGATTGCATGGTGAAAGGAGGGTGGTCACAGAGGAGAAAAAAGGACGAGCCCCATCAATGAAGTGGGGTGAATCAGGGCCTGAGAGGTAAGGAGGTGTCAGCCAGAAGGTGGTGAGGGTTCACCATGGGCTGGGCATCAGCCTGGATTCCTGAGAGTCCTGATGTCTGCCAAGCAGCTGACTGGTCCACTCTGGCTGCCATTTTTTCCTACCCCTTTTTTCTTGCAACCTATGGTAAAAAATACATTTTACTTAACAGCCAGAGACACATGCATGTGCATTCATATACATATGTTTATCTGTATTTACTAGACAGCTATGAGAACAAAAGGTCATAAAACTTCATTCTTTCTACATGGGATACAATCCGGCATTCCCATTCTGCCATATTCTCTCTCTCTCCCTCTCTCTCTCTCAACTCTCACTATGTTTCACAGAACTGACTTCACAGCCCTTATTTAGTAGGTTAAAATCTGCAATATAAAATTCACTAGTCTAGACTAGCCGTCATGGGAACTTGAAGAACCCATACCACCTCTCTGCGTCTGCCTATCTTCCTGGTAAAATAAGGAAGTGGAGATGAATGACGTGGAGGTCCGCCCCGCCTCTCAGAGGCTTTCGTGACTCTATGTCAAGTTCATGATAAAACGTCAGATCCTACACTCCATGTTCTGTTACTATCAGTAGTTAACAAAAGACAATTTAAGAAAAAGACTGTGTGCCCTGTTTTTCCCCCCCAAAACTATGATGTCTATCCTTTTAGTAATAATATAGTTTCATATTCAGAATGAGAATATAAACTAAAAGCCAAGAGTTTCAGAGCTATAACATCAATTCAATTTCTTTATCCCTTATAGACTCGAGGCTTTTTTCCCCCGTTCCAATTGTCCATTCTGCTCCTTACACCTTCTTCTTGCTCTACGGTCGCACAAGTAACCACATGCCTTTACACTTAAAGGGCCCGTTGTACGGCTGCTGCCAATCCACACATCTCAGCTCCAGTCTATTCCCTCTTGGCTGCCATTTGTTCCCACAGCCCTGGGAGGCCTCAAGCTGGAACCTGTTTCATTCTTCTTAGTATGCAGACGACCTAAACAGTACTTGACCCTATCCTGCAAGTGATCATCAAATGTCCGCGGTACAAAATATAGTCTCTCTCATATCGTCCATCAGATGGTCGTACTGCCTACACCCTGACCTCAGACTCTGAAGATATTTCTCCGTGAAAGCGCAGCTGTTCAGTAGCCCAAATGAAAATACTCTACATTTTGAAATTAGATGGCATATTATCAAATTAAGCTTGGCTGAAAGAGTAACAGTGGAGAGCTGGGAAGTAATCCATAGTCTCTCGATAACAGAGCAATTCCTCACCTACGCATGCCTTCTCCCACAGCTCAAATTCCTGAGGCGTTCTTGTAGCTGTCAAAATCCTATAGATGCAAGTGACAATAATACGTGAAGAAAAAGCAACAACCAAACAAGAGCAACTCTGCCGGAGCCCAGGGATGTCCTTAAGCTACCAGCAGCAGGCTCAGGAGAAGCCCTAGGGCTCCTCTCTCCTGACCCTGTCCCTGCTTCTCCCACCTCTGCCAAGGCCACTCTTGGCCCCATCTCCTCATCCTTCACCATCAGAGATAAATGTAGACCATCCTCTTTGGTTCCAAGCCCAAAAGGGCCAGGGAAGGGCTCTCAGGGGCTCTGCCTGGGTGAAGAGCTGAGTCCTGGCGGGGTCCCTGACCCCAGAGCATGGGATGCTACAATGGGTCACCTCTGGGAAATCACTGTGACCATATGGCCTTTAAAAATGGCCACTCCCATTAAAACCATGTAGAAAGAGTATGGAGAAACAACGTTTTCAGAAGGAAAGAGCTACTACTTGGGACACATGAACTCAGGGAGGTCTACTGCATGCTTATAATATTAATTTGTAGCAATTTTCCCCCACTCAGAGCAATGATTCACTGTTGCAAAATAAGTCTCCTTAAATAACTAAAATGTACATCCTGTGTCTTAAATTGTGTGTGTGTGTATGTGTGTGTGTGTGTGTGTGTGTGTGTGAGAGAGAGAGAGAGAGAGAGAGAGAGAGAGAGAGAGAGAGAGAGAGAAGAAGGCTCTACACCCAACATGGCACTTGAACTCACACCCTGTGATCAAGAGTTGTGTGCTTTACCCACTGAGCTGCCCGGGCACCCCCTGTCTCTTAAACTACATTTTAAGCTATAGGAGAACCAAGTAGGTTTTTAATGTTGTTGAGAACTACGTGTGAGTTGTGTAGCAGAGAGCTAATACCGCAAGAAGAGCTACACTGAACACACACATGGGGGCGTCTTCTCAGCACCTGTGACCTGCTTGCAGTTAGAAGCAATGTGTTCTGCACTGGCTTTCCAGCTCAGCAAGAAAAATCACGGCTTGCCTTTCACCATTTCTACCTCCACCATGTTTTTATTCCTTTCAATAACCATCACTTTCACACTGAGAATGTTTTATCCATATACGAATGACCTCCTATGAGAAAATACTTCTAATTTCACAGTGACAGATGAATAAATAATCCTGAATGCAACTATCATTAACTTCAGAGAGGACCTTTAAGAAACTATAAAAGGATTATATAAAAGGGTATCTTTCATTATCTGTTTTCCCCATTATCAGTCCTTTGGCATGATCTCTGAAGTCGACCTGGTGCTTTGGTCTGAGTCTCATGCTCAGATCCCTCTTTTACTTGAAGAGATGAATCAGAATCTGGGTCTTTTTTTCAAAGATCCTATGGTATTTTAACAGAAAGCAACCTTAGTTGTTTCTTTCACTTAATAGAGCAAAGCGGGATACACGGGGCCCCTAACAAGGGATGTGGGACGGCAGCTGGTTTTGTGAAGTTTAATGAAACTGTTGATTTTAGCAGAGTCCTAGAGAATTAACATTTCACCTGCATGAGAGTCTTGAGAGATTAAGCAACTGGGAAGAGAGAAGCCGGATACTTGCAGAGCGGCTCAGATAAAGTAAGCAGGGATTAAGCACCTATAGGGAATGCATGATATTTCCTGGCTGGGGCCACCTGCTCTCCCTACACTCTGCCACTGCTCCTGACCCGGGTTCACTACTGCCTCGAGATTGTTCCACTGGCACCTGTCAGCTGAGATGAGCCATCTAAACCCTGAGAGCCACTTCTGGCCACAAATCCTTGCCCCTCAATCTCCCTTTATTCTCCCCAGACATACCACATTTCCCCATTGTCCTAGGCTATAAGCCTTGTACTAGATTGTGACTGTCCTCTCCCTGTTATGCTGTCCCCACACAGCATCATGATTTCCTCCACGGATTTCCTCGTAACCATTGGCCCCAAGTTGTATCCTTCTTGTGGGTGAAGCTCCTCACCTTCTGAGCTCCCCATCCCAGTGCCCACTACTTCCAGTCCATTTCACGGTCATTACTGGATTGCTCTTCCACAAACATCACCTAGCGCATGCAAGTTTTCTGCTCACAGCCCGTAACAGTTTCCCACTGCCTTTAGGGAAAAAAAACAAATATTAAACTTAAAAAAATCCTGGTCTTCCTCTACCTGGCTATGACCTGTCTCTCCAGATGAATCTCTTAAATTCCCTTGTGGCTGCTGTCAGATGAGTCTATTCATTTTTTTTCCCCAAAAAACATCTCTAGTTTTATGACTTGTCAGCTTCCCAAACCTCCTAAGCACCTGATAACTTGGGACAAAATTACCTGAATATCTGGTACAAAATATGCAATTGATAAATGTCTGGGAGATGAATGAAAACATGTATGTAATATACAGGCAAAACATTTGTTTTCTGATGACTGGCAAAACCGTGTCTTAATCCCATGTTTCTCCCCTGGTTTGCAGTTAGTTTTTACTTGATATACCAACCGGATACACAAACTTTCCCTAAATTAAAAAAGGGAAAAAAAAAAAAAGCACACCCTCACCCCTCTTCTCCACACCCACCACAGAGCCTGCTTCTCCTTTCCAATTCCTATCTTGGTTCATGGCTGCATGACTTATCTTTCCAGCTGTCCAAACTTCTCCTACTCGCCATCTAAGAGTTGTCTGCTTGGGGTGCCTGGGTGGCTCAGTGGTTAAGCCTCTGCCTTCAGCTCAGGTCATGATCCCGGAGTCCTGGGATCGAGCCCCGCATTGGGCTGCCTGCTCGGTGGGAAGCCTGCTTCTCCCTCTCTCACTCCCCCTGCTTGTGTTCCTTCTCTGGCTGTGTTTCTCTGTCAAGTAAATAAAATCTTAAAAAAAAAAAAAGTTTAAGAGTTGTCTGCTTTGTAACAGAACAACAGAACAACAGGAAAAAATCTTATGTTTAGTGAGGGTTTGCTAAATGTTATGGGTTGAGTTGTAGCCTTCCAAAATTCAGATGTTGAAGTCCTGATCCCCAGTTCTTCTGAAGGTGCCCTTATGGGAAACAGAGGCATTGCAAACATAATTAGTTAAGACAAGGGGTTGGGCGCCTGGGTGGCTCAGTTGGTTGGGTGACTGCCTTTGGCTCGGGTCATGATCTTGGAGACCCAGGATCGAGTCCCACATCAGGCTCCCTGCTCGGCGGGAAGCCTGCTTCTCCTTCTCTCACTCCCCCTGCTTGTGTCCCCTCTCTGGCTGTGTTTCTCTCTGTCAAATAAATAAAATATTTAAAAGAAAGAAAAAGACAAGGGGTTATCCTGGAGCAGGGAGGGCCCCTCACCCCACATGACTGGGGTCCTTCTAATAATGGGGCAGTTGAGGGGGAGAATGTCACGTGCGATTTGGAGTTTGCTGTCACAAGCTAAGGAACTATCAGAACTCCTTGAGACACCTGCAGCAGATCCTCGCTGAGTACCGTCAGGAGGATCATGACTTTCCCAACAACCTCAGCTGCAGACTTCTAGATTCCAGAACTGTGAGAGAGTGTATTTCTTTCTTTCTTTTTTTTAAAGATTTTATTTATTTATTTGAGAGAGAGAGACCACCAGTAGGCAGAGAGAGAGAGGAGGAAGCAGGCTCACTGAGCAGAGAGCCTGATGTGAGCCTAGATCCCAGGACCCTGAGATCATGACCTGAGCCGAAGGCAGAGGTCTTAACCCGTTGAGCCACCCAGGTGCCCCGAGACAGTGTATTTCTATTGGACAAGCCACTCAGTCTGGTCCTTTGCTTTGGGAGCCCAAGCAAACTCATAAGCTAAGTACCAGCGAAGGGAGCAACACTGAATGCTCAGAGTAGCTATGGAGTCATCTAGAATTAGGGGTTCATACAGGTATTACCCCATGTTAACACTGTGAAAACAAGCCTTAAAAAAATGGAGTACTTAGTCCAACGTCACCCAGATAATAAGCAGCAGCACAACACAAAATGTCTGTGATCCTAAACCCAAGTTCATAACCACAGCACAACACAAAATATCTGTGATCCTAAACCCAAGTTCATAACCATGCTACTCAGTTCGTCTGAAGAGTCTGTCCTGACACCTTTCCAAGCTGGGATAAGATCACACAGTTGGATCTCACCTGTATGAGGAGTTCAAGATACTCACTAAGGCACACTCCACGGAAAGAGAAACTTGAATAAAATAATTCATTTTATTGTAGACGAGACCATGTTTACAAAAAAACCCCAAAGGACCTTATTTTTATCTAATTTATCCAATGTGTTATTTAAGATAAAATGACTCATAAACAAATCTACCATGCTTGGCTACACATTTGGTACGATTTATTTTATAATGCAAGCAAAGTATTACCATTACTCGAAGAATTAAAATTGCAGATCATGCTGTGCGCAGATAAAAAAATTAAATTCTGAAAACATTTCAAAGTTTGCATTTATTCCTAATAGGTAGGGTGTAACCGAGTGAAAAACCAACCAACGGCTCACAGACCCCTTTGCTATTCAGAGGAATTCTGTAAACTGCACGCAGAATGTAGGTGCCATTTTCTTTAAGCATTAAGCAAACGTAAAAATCACGCGCAAAGAAATGGGTGATGTTTGTAAAAAAAAAAAAAATAGTGTTTCCTTGGGGCCGCATTGTGAATTATTTTATAAAATTCTTGTACCCAAAGCGGTCACGGAGCAGCATAGACTGGGGGTAATCGAGAGCAGAAGTTCCTAAAGTTTGGTCCAGGAACCCCCGGACTCCTCCTGGACATCTACATGGTTAAGACGAGGTTCCTGATGATACTAAGTTGTTATTTGCGCTTTCAGTTTTGCTGACATGGGCACTGAAGTTGTGGTGGTCAGAACTGCTGGAGGCTTAGGAGGAAGTGAGATAGTGACATCAAACTGCTCTCCCAGGCGGTATATTTTTCAATGTCACACACTCACCCTTAAAAAAAATAAAATAAAAAGCCAGTTCCAATTAAGAATGTCCTTCACATAGCAGTAAAAATTATTTTTATTAAAGCTTGGCCCTTGATTGCACATCTTTTTAATATTCTAGTGATAAAACGAAAACACACATAAAGCACGTATGTCTTCCAAGGTTCTCCCGGAAGAGTACTCACGTGTGTGTTGAGTTGTGAAATGAACTACCTGCGTTTTCATGGGGCACTAGTTTCACTCGAGAGACTGACATACAGGGATGCCGGGGCAGCTCAATCGGTTTCGTGGCTGCCTTCAGCTCAGGTCATGATCCCAGGGTCCCGGGATCGAGTCCTCCATCGGGCTCCTTGCTCAACAGGGAGCCTGCTGCTCCCTCTGCCTCTGCCTCTCCTCCCCGTTTCCACCTAGCTTGTGTTCTCTCTCTCCCCCCCTTTCTTTCTCTCTCTCTCTCAAATAAATAAATAAAATCTTTAAAAAAAGACTGACAAATCATGGTCATTTAGGCTTGGGGATCTGCAGGCATTTTCTTAAAAACAACAGTGGGCAAAGTGAGCCTCTCACTTTAAGGAAAATGACTGACAAAATTCACCGCCGGCGATAGTTTCAACTTTCACGAAAAGCATGAGAAGATGGAAAAACATGCATTTAAAAATCTCCCGACACTTGAAGACCTTCTGGTGAGATTGTTGGTAAAACTGACGAATATGACTTTTTGGAGGGAACATAAAAATATACCATAAAATGAAATATATCAACATGTGGAAAATCTGCATAACTCAGCACAACATACACCCAAATCACACGAAGGTAAAAATATCTATTCAAAGCATTCAAAATTCTATTCAAGACAGAGGAACGGATTTTAAGCAACACACCTCAGAAGGTTCACTGCTGTATTTTTAAGTTGTTTATTTCAACTATGCTTTAAGAAACTGGGTATGGTACATAACAATGAATCTTGGAACACTGAAAAAATAAAATAAAATAAATTATTAAAAATAAAAAATAAGGGTGCCTGGGTGGCTCAGTGGGTTAAAGCCTCTGCCTTCGGCTCAGGTCATGGTCTCAGCGTCCTGGGATCGAGGCCCGCATCCGGCTCTCTGCTCAGCAGAGTCGGCTTCCGCCTCTCTCTCTGCCTGCCTCTCTGCCTACTTGTGATCTCTCTCTCTGTGTGAAATAAATAAATAAAATCTTTAAAAAAAAAATAAATAAAAAAAATAAAAATAAAAATAAAAAATAAGGGGCGCCTGGGTGGCTCAGTCATTCAGCGTCTGCTTTTGGTTCAGGTCATGATCCCGGAGTCCCGGGATCGAGCCCCGCATCAGGCTCCCTGCTCGGCAAGAAGCCAACTTCTCCCTCTCTCACTTCCCCTGCTTGTGTTCCCTCTCTAGCTGTGTTTCTCTCTGTCAAATAAATAAATGAAATCTTAAAAAAATAAAAATAAAATAAAATACCATGTTAAATGGTAAAATAAAGACAAAAAACCCTACAGCTTAGAGTTTTGTGTCATATAAAAGAAGATCCACAATTATCCAAAAAGCTATGAAAATACTCCTCCTTCCTTTTCCAACAATGTACGTGTATGAGGCCAGATTTTCTTCATATATACTTCAAACAAAATATTTTACAACCGCTGAACACAGAAACAGATAGGAGAATGCAGCTTTCCTCCATTAAGCTAGGAGAGATCGCAAAGTTATCAAAGCATGCTGTATTTGGAAAGACAGTTATTTTATTTTTATTAATTTTAATTGAAGTCTATTTGACACACCGTTCATTAGTTTCAGGTATACAACACAGTGATTGGGTAAGTTGATACTTGATGCTAAACTCACAAGAATAGCTACTACCAAAAAAGTTATCTTAAATGAAATATTTGTTTCAACAGGTAATGGGTTTGTTATTATGACTTTAAAAGTAATTCTTCATGAATGTATTAAATTAAATGTTTAAGCACTTTTTGATTTT
Source organism: Spilogale gracilis (assembly GCA_004023965.1). Classification (NCBI taxonomy): domain Eukaryota; kingdom Metazoa; phylum Chordata; class Mammalia; order Carnivora; family Mephitidae; genus Spilogale; species Spilogale gracilis. Next base: position 13,023 of record PITA01018514.1, read on the forward strand.
AATATCGATGCAGTAAATATGGAGAGATGCAACTCACATAGACAGAAGACCTGTGATTTCCTGTAACCATTAAGCAAGTGAGGAGAAGGTGGGAGACCAAGGAGTTTGAGAACCCCTGTCCCACGGGATTCAAGTGCGAGGGGTGGGGACGAGGAAATGATAGGCCCAAGTGGGCATGAGTCTGGATTTTACCCTGGATGGAGAAATTTATTCCATCTGCCATCGTCTAATAAATGTCCCAAGGATCATATTTTTAGTTATTCTCACCTCAAAATTCACAGTGACAACTGAGAGTAAATGAAAACTCCACTGTCCTCATGTTATAATACCAATTAGCACCTTATCCACTGGACAAGTTAGCTAATAAAGAACATGAGCAGTGGGCACAGCCCTACAGTGTTTCCTATCTTCACTTCCTCCCAATGATAACCACATTTCAAAGCCAACAAATTTTTCATTAGGATCTAGGCTCCTGTAATCGCACCCAGTCATCAAGACTTCATGCCTTGCCACAAGTGTGATGATTTTTAAATTACAATGAAATCCTCAGGAAATGGATGGCTGTCTTTTGTTTCACAATTAGACACTGAAGTTTGGAAATTAATGTGTATGTCTAGAAAGTAAAATTCCTCTTCTCCTAAACCCTTCATGCTTTACTTTTAAAAAAATGTCTAAATAATTGGATTATTGCTCATTTAATGAAGTCTCTCATTGAGCTAGTCCTATTAATTCTGTGATCCTGGTTTCTGGCAGTTGTATCTACAAACACGTTCCTTAAAGGAACTTTTCCCTTGCTTATGTGCCATAGGCACAGTTAGTACTGAAGATGTGCTTCACCCCATGGACTATAACCTTGAACCCAAGCTTCATCACATGGTCTGGATGATGCTCAGCAGGTCACACATACATCTGGGCCCCAGTCTCCTTAGCTGTGAAATGAAGCTAATGATCCGCTTCATAGTGTTTTGTGAGAATTACAACAAGTTGTACCTAGTTAACCCTTGAGATTAGAGCCTGGTGTTTAGTTACCTATTGGAATGCACTTGGTCAGTGTACTTACTTGGGTCATCTTCCCATCAGCAGTTCACAGAAACTCTTACAGTACAAATGTATAGATGGCTCACCCTAGATATGAGTTGAGGAGAGTTTTTTCAGTGAATTTTTCTACTAGTGAACAAAATGATAGCAATGCGTGGAAACCAGATCCCAGTCAACTTTTAACTTTCTACTTGTCTCTTTTCCCCCTCTCTCTCTTTTAAAGATTTTTTTATTTGACATACAGAGACACAGCGAGAGTGGATACACAAAGAGGAGGAGTGAGAGAAGGAGAAGCAGGCTCTTCACTGAGCAGGGAGCCCAATATGGGGCTCGATCCGAGGACCCTAGGATCATGACCTGAGCCCAGGGCAGACGACTGAACCACATAGGTGCCCCTACATGTCTCTTTTCTTAACTTATTATCTAAAGTTGAACCTTGAACAATGTGCGGCTAGGGGTGCCAACCTCCACCACTGAAAATCCATGCCTAAATTTTGACTTAACCAGAAACTTAACCTACTAATAGCCTACTTCTGACTACAAGCCTTACCCATCACATAAACAAATGACTAACACATATTCTGTACGTTAAATGTATCATATACTCTATTCTCACAATAAAGGAAACTGGAGAAAATGTTATGGAGGAAGCCACAAGGAAAATACATTTATACTCCCGTACTGTGTTTATAAAAACAAACAAACAAACAAACAAAACCTGCCTAGAAGTGGACCCGCCCAGACAAATCATGTTGTTCCAGAACCAGCTCTATTCTGTTTACCCACCAATTCTTAGGGTTTGCACTTTTGTACATTTTTCTGTCTAAATGAACCATTTCATTATTTGACTTAGGAAAGCTTTGCTACCAGTTGTATGAGTAGCATTCGCAGGCATATTCCAAGCTCTTCTCATATATTTGGTCTCAACAGGCTAAGACCTCGATACCTGTCACCCCCCATTGTGCAGCTGAAGAAAACGAGGCTTAGCAAGCAAACCACAAAGCTTCAAATAGCAGGACGGAGACAGAATGTGAGGTTCTTTTTTTACTCCCAATTCCACAGAAAGGAAGCACAAGGCTCCCACTCTTAACTGGCCGTCCAGAATTTTATCTGGCAATCCTCGTTGTGCCCCGCTCTCTGCTGGGCAGCTCTCCTTCTGAGATGTCCAACTCTGGTCCCATCCCCACAAGGGGGCAGGCCTGGAGATGGAGAGCAGGGGGTAGGACAGTGAAGTGTCCCCGTGAGGTCAGAGACAGCAAAAGATGCTGGTGGAGAGGACAAGAAAACAACTCAACAGGAATTCACATCTTAGTATACGGACCTCTCACACCTGCTCCTTTAGCGAGGGTCCTGCAAACAGAAATCACTTTGGTTCTCTCAACTGGAGTGGCCGAAAAAACCAGAACAGGTTCCTAAGCGTGTGGTTCCAAGATTATGCGGGGACGATGGGCCACAAAGGGTTGGTATCATTTTAAAAATTTAACACAAACAACCACAAGCGGCTTGTTTTTAAAGGGATTCCTCAAACTTTATGATCTTCTCCTCTTTTGGCTCCTCTTTAACACCTCAAAAGATATGAAGCACTTTTTTCCCCCTTAAGAGCCACTGAGACAGAAGAAGTCATGATACTTTTAAACCCCTATTCTTTGTTCAGCACTATAATAGAGGACAGTTTGCAGAAGAACAGGTAGTGGGTTAAAACACTTTTATTTTAATCCTGAAGTGTATATTTTTAATATTAAAATCACATCCATGTCCACTGGAAGACCTACCCTTTTCTGCCTCATTTGTACCCCAGGGAAAAAGCAAGGATTCCGTTTTAGAAACACAACTGTCCTAGATTTCTCTATCGTCTTCCTATGGAAATGACACTTTCCTTGGAACAGGCTGCCCGTTCACTGACCTGTTCTAGTCTATTCTGTTTTGGCTTCAGATTGAATGATGAAACGTGTCCCCTGGCAAACCGGTCAGATCGGAGGAAGGCAGGGAATATCCTAAGTAGGAATGTGGGAGCTGGATCCTTGGAGCATGTGTAGCTGGGACTGGTATGGGAAATCTGATCAGTGTTGAATCAGAAATCCATGCGGAACCGACTTTCCTCTGCTTTGTGATTAGTTGGTATCTGTTCTCCCTTGTTTTGGGAAAACATCTTCCCCAAAGATAGCTCGTCTCCTCTGTCCTGAGGGTGAAGGGATGGGGTTATTTTCTCAGAGTAAGTGGTGTCTTCCTAGCAGCCGGTCATGACGGTCACCCCTACTCAGAGGGAAAAGCACTCCCTGGAGATGGCTGCTCTCCCCTGGGAGAAATCCCGGAGGTACGTTTACTTGTTTCAACAAAAGGCACTGTTTTCATACACCCCACAGTCCACACCTTGTGCTACTTATTTATATGGGGCCCCAGGAGAGGAAGGGATGGTGCACGGACTTCTTAGGGGCAATGCTAGAGGCACGCAATAAATCCTATAAATACTCAGGGAGGGAACAAGAAGCTCACGGCTTGAGGATGCCCTAGAGAGAGGCAGCAGAAGAAAGCCAAGTCTCCGCAGATGCTCCAGTGACATTCCACCTGCTCCCTGTGGACGATGGAGAAGACACCGTGCTAAAGGGTCACCATGCCACACGGATGTGGTCTCTGCATCCCAGCTCTGGGAAGCTGCTTTGAACCACTGATGGCAGCAGGGTGGAAAATGTGGGCAAATGAAGGAGGTGACTCACATCAGCTTATGCTCCCTGCTTCATGAGGCATCTGCTGGCAGACTTCCACAATGTAGAAAGGAGCCCGGAAGGCTCTGCCAGAAGCCTTTTCTCTCCAGAAACCCTGGTCCCTCCCCTCCTCTGTGCCAACGAGTCATCCTTGAGTGTCCACACCTGCAGTGATGGCTACTTGGAGCCCTTGGCTGAACATGCTGTCTTTAGCACTGAATCTTCATCGGCTGGTTACAGGTTACTGTTTCCTGTGTGTCTTTTCAAGACTGTGAACATACTGAAGCCATGGGAATGTTCCAGAAACATCCTTTCTTTTCCAGGCAATGCTTAGGATAGTATCTGGTATTCAGCAGATTTTCAGAAATACAGCTGGCTGGAACTTTAGTCTGGTATTAGGGATATAAATTGGGACCGGTGTGGGTAAGAGCTATAGCTCTTTTCATGGCGGGGTTACGTCATGATAAACCCATCATAAATTGAAAGTACTGTGAACTGAAAATGCGTTTAATACACCTAACCTACTAGACACCGTAGCTTAGCGCAGCCTACCTTAAACGTTCTCAGAATGCTTATGTTAGCCTTACACTGGGCAAAATCTTCTAACTATTTTTCAAAATTTTTAAATTTTTTATTGACATATAATATATATTTTATTTCAGGAATACAGGTCTATGATCCATCCGTCTTATACAACACACAGCACTCCCCACACACGCACCGTCCCCAGTGTCCATCACCCAGCCACTCTATCCTTCCCAGCCCTCTCCTCTCCAACAATCCTGTTTGTTTCCTGAGATTAAAAGTCTCTCATGGTGTATTCCCTCTCTGGTTTCATCTTGTTTCATTTTCCCCTCCCTTCCCCTATGATCTTCTCTCTCATTTCTCAAATTCCACATATCAGTGAGATCATATGATAATGGTCTTTCTCTCATTGACTTATTCCGCTTAGCATAGTATCACATGAAAAAGTCCTCAGTATCACTCGGCATCACGGCAACACAAATCAAAACCACAGTGAGATCCCACCTCACAGCAGTCAGAACGGCTAAAATTAACAAGTCAGGAAACGACAGGTGTTGGCGAGGGTGCGGAGAAAGGGGAGCCCTCCTACACTATTGGTGGGAATGCAAGCTGGTGCAGCCACTCTGGAAAACAGTATGAAGGTTCCTCAAAAAGGTGAAAATGATGATAAAGTGACTCTTTTTGAGGGGTCACTGGCAGCACTGAATGAGGTAATAGAGATAAAGGTACTTGACCTCCTGGTCATTGAAGATTAATACTTTATTGAAATACTTTGTGAAATGTTGAATGGGTAGTTGTGGATTTTTTTTTTAATAGGCCTCTTTCCCACATGCACGTGCCCGCACAGACATGGTCTGCTGCCCCATGCACGCCCCACCTCCTGCCGCACAGCCTGGTCTCCCCTCTCTAGTCCCTCAAGGATGCTCAGCAGTGCATTCTCATCCCCAGATAAATCCAGGATTTTGTGGATCAAAACTTCTATAATAATTTGGTTCCCTCTATAGAGAACATAAAACTGCAAACACCAGACCAGACTTTTGGAAGGGATATTTACTTACAACGAGAACAGCGGCAAGGAGTGGCCGTGGGAGGGAGGGGTCTTTGCAAAGGAGGGGCAGAAGTCGCAGCTCTGAAACTCCCCCCACTCCCCGTCAACAGGCACATCAGCCCTTTTCTTCCAGCTCCGTCCTCTCTCTGCCCCCCCCCCCCACCAGCCCGACTGTTGTCAATTCGGCTCTTGGCAGGTGAATTTGTCACCTCCTCTCCACTGAGGTCAGAAATCAGATCCTTTTTCTCAACATGTTTCAAGCATCCAGGCATTCTCTCCATCTCCTGGATGTCCCCATGCACTTCCCACCAGCCCAAATGGTGAGGTTAAGAACTGAGTTTGAGTTTGGGACCCCTGTGTCCCCAATTCCTTGCAGTACGCTGGGGCTCTGTGCTTGCCAAGCAAATGAGTGAATGAATGGGTCTCAGCATTCTGTGTACTCAGCCACCAGTCAGCAGACCTACAGGCATCTCTGGTTCCTCTTTGGCTTGCCCTGGCCACCTCCCAGTCTCACATCTTTGCTCCCTCTCAGAGCTGATGATTTAGGGTGCAAATGTAGCTCTTACTACAGACAAGGCATTGTTCTAAGCGCCTTTCATCTTCGTGACGGCTCGATGGGGCGGCTACCACTGTCATCTCTACCTGACAGACGAGGCATGTGGAGTATACAGAGTTTGAGTGGATGCCCAGGATCATGCGGCAAGGGAGGAGCAGAGCCAGGAACCCACCATGGCATCTAGTTCCTCCTCCCGCGTTCTGACACCTGTGCTTGGCCCCCACTTCTCCCTCCTTTGCTCCTTTCTTACTTCTGGAGTAGAGTGGTGGATCTCGCGGGTAGGCTAACCCTGCATTGGCTTCCCACGCATGCCCCCATGTCACCTGCTGCCCACGGGGAAGGCCGCTGGGTGGACACCTGCTGGCCCAGTCAGGGCACTGAGAGAAGGCCCCCGGGGCTGGCCCACAATGCCTGGGAGGCACCGGGTCCATGACACAGGGGAGAAGGACAGCCTGGCAGGAGAACTAACTCGCAGTCTGATGGGGCATTTCTGTGAAGACATCAGACCTGATCTTAAGTGTAAAGGAAAGACTGTGATGCTTTGCCTGGGGGAGGGGAATGTTGCCCTCCATAACAGAAAAATGAATATTCTGTCCACTGGGAGAAGAACGGGGGAGAAGGGGCTGAGCCTAGCAGTGCGGCTAGGAGGCTGTCACGGGGGTACGGGCGGGAGTAGGGGGACGCTGGCTGATGCAGAAGTGCAGTTGACCACGATGAATAGACTCAAGTGACAGCTGGAGAAGAGATCTGAACAAAGGATTGTTCTCGATAGACAGGCGCATGTGAATTAAAGAAAGTTCTCTCTGGGGGCACCTGGGAGGGCTCAGTCATTGGGCATCTGCCTTCAGCTCAGGTCATAATGCTGGAGTCATGGATTGAGCCCTGCATCGAACTCCCTGCTTGGCAGGAAGCATGCTTCTCCCTCTCTCACCCCCCTCCCCTTGCTTGTTTTCCCTCTCTAGCTGCATTTCCATCAAATAAATTAAAAAAATAATAATAATAATAAAAAAGAATGTTCCCTCTGCCTCATCTCCTCCTTCCATCCAAGCTGCTGGATTTCTACTTCTAGAAGGTGACTGATATCATCCTGCTTGCAAGATAACACCCACATCCCCTGGAACGAGAATCTCTCAAACCTCGACAATGTCCTCCAGTTCCCGATCCTTCCCTGTCACGGCCACACGGCATGTAGCCCTCCACAAAGCAGCCCTTGGCCGCCACCACCGACCATCTCTCTCACTCCGCACGTCTGTTGGGACTACAGTCCCTCCGCTTTCCGGTCCCAGTCTACTCACCCTTCAAGGCTGGGTGGAAATCTCTGATCTGCAGCCGTTCTGATCCCCCAGCCTCCTCCTTCCTCCAGCAGCATATTTTCTCAAGAGCATATAAACTGCTGAGGGAAGGCACTGGGACATTGCAACCAGTCTCATAAAATGAGTGTGAGAACTCAATGCATATAGTTATCATAGTCTCTCTCTCTTTTTCTCTGCCCTCATTTTCTGCAACAGATCAGAGGCTGAACCAATGTTCCATCAAAGTTGTTAGGGCATCTTTTAGGAAGGCTATTAGGAAAATAGGCTCCTCGGACCAGCATGGGGCGGATTCAAGCATGTCTGTTTTCCTGTAGTCATTTTCTAATTGAAATGTACCAGAATCATCATCTCATCTATTGGATTAAGACTCAAGCTATTTGTCATTCAGTTGCCTTGGAAACAGAAAGAATGTAGCTTTCTTGATCTGCTATCTTTTTGGAATGCACAGGTTCACCTTGTGCCCCGTGCAAGGCAAGGCCCAGCTATCTTTAAAATGATGTGTGTGCTATATGCCCACCTGGGTTCCAGGACTGCGGGAGACGGTGAACTTGGACCATGTTGTTGAGTCAAAATGCCAAAATACCTCAAACGTTTTGGCTGGCACTGTGCCAAATGAAAGTCACAGAAAACCAAGTTTGGATCTTTAATTCATAGGGTTCCGTCTCCTCGCAACCAGACTGCTCCCTTCACTGGGGATGTGTTTCCCTTCCACGGACCACTGCAGGAGAGGGGGCGTGGTCTGAGTGCGGGCTCACCCCTGAAGCCTGGAGGCAGAGCTTTGACCAGCGGATTGGGAGACGCACATGGACGTGACCGTGGCCCCCTGAGGAGGCCATGTGCTTGTTATATGAGGCTACTTTGCTCAAAGTGGGATCTAGAAGCCTCTTTTCTGAACTGTCTTCTGGAGTCCTCTATCTGGGCCCCGGATCTTCTCTTCATGACTAGAGTAATTCTTTGCACATCCTATACTCAGTGACTTCCTGGTTTTTTTCTCTGCTTTTGCATCAGTGATGAAGTGAGAGATCAGAGACCTATGACCTCGATCACGCCCAAACTGCAAAGAGTGGTATCTTTGTGTGCCTGTGTGTGTGCATGTGTGCGTGGGTGTGTTCACAGGCATGGGACACAAAGGAAAGGGGCCAAGCGATGGGGGCAACCTGCTGGATGGGAAGCCCTCTTATTCCCAGCTTGAGACAGACCACGTGAAACCCACTTTTGGAGCAGACGTATTGTCAAATAAATAAATAAAATACAATAAAGAGGGGCCAAGGGGCTGAGGGAAGCTCAAATGGTTGCATACTGTCTATAATTTTTAAAATACATTCTTACTAATAATTTATATTATATTAATTCATTATTTAAGGGGATACTTTCATGCTCATTTTAACTAGTGCTCACTAAACAATTTTCTGGGGGGGAAAAAAAAAACATGAGTCCATAGAAGACATCAGTAGTTTGATTTGCTTATATAAAAAAGCATGAATTATAAACAATTTTTCAGAATAAAGAAAATGTATTCCTTTTAAGTCCATTCTACAGTGGATTCAGAGTGCTGCCTATTAAAAGCCTTCTTTTAATTACTGTACAGATGTGTAATTAGCACTTTAAATTGTATGTCTAAGCAACATTACCCTCTGCTTAGATTACAAGCACATTTCCTTTTTTTAAAGAAAGCTGTCAATCTACTGAATTTACAAACCTACTGGTAACTTATTCCATACTGGTTTAGAAGCAAGGGTCAGCAAACTTCTTTAAAGTGAAGGACAATAAATATCTTAGGTTTTGCAAAACAGTCTCTCACAATTACTCCTTCCTCTGTGGTACAAGAGTAGCCAGGGGCAACAGATATACAAACGAGAGTGGCCAAGTGACAATAAAACTTTATTTAAAAAATGGGTTGTGGGCTGGACCTGACCTGTAGTTTGTAGTTTGCTAATCCTGATTTAGGGAATGCAGGCTCTCTTGACCCCAGGATCCTTTTTTTTTTTTTTTTTTTTAAGATTTAATTTATGTTTTTGACAGAGACACAGCAAGAGGGACCACAAGCAGGGGGAGCGAGAGAGGGAGAAGCAGGCTTCCCGCCGAGCAGGGAGCCCGATGAGGGGCTTGATCCCAGGACTCTGAGATCATGACCTGAGCCGAAGGCAGACACTTAAGGACTGAGCTACGCAGGTGCCGTGTCACCAGGACCCTTTAATTACAAACTTAAAATCAGTGATGGATGACATGCAATGTGAAGTCTACGTCACTTTTAAAAACAGTTGTTGGTCTCACTTTTATTTTGAAAAATAAATGTAGCTTCATTCAAGGCAGAAGTAGTTGGAAGTAATTAACATTGTTGCCAATCCCAGCAACATTTGTAGTTGGTTAGACCTTTCCGTTCCAATGACCAGTGTGTTCCTACTGCTCTTCATTAACAAATATTTGAGCCCTTCCAATGGGCTAGGACCTGCGTTGGGGAGAGGCTGGACCAAACTGGATCAGACTAAATCATCTTGGGGTTCCTGCTCCAGCAGAGTCCGAATGTTTTCATTGCCTTGTTCAGTGTAACCCAGCCCTGAGCCAGACCCGGGGCCTAGTAGGTGTCTGAAACACCTTTGTTGATTGACCGAATCGCTACATCATATTTGACACCTCAAAAGTGAATCCTTATCTTCCCCTCAAACTTAATTTCTCCTTCTGCCTTCATTGTTTCTATTTATAACATTGTTTTCTCAGGTTTAAAACCCCCAAGTCATCCTTTGTGACAGCTCATGGATCCATCCCTTCACTCCGTCCTACACGTTATAATCACTGTAATCTTCAGCTCTGATTCTGTCAGTCCCGGCTCGAAACACCTGCGGAGTCAGCCTTTCCTTGCATAAGCAGAGCCCGCTGCTCCTTGAGGTGGAGAGCATCCCGGGGCCCAGACTTCCCTGCCCTCTCTCCCTGTCTCTGACTTTCCCCCGTGACTGGTCCCAGCTGGGTCCTTCCCATGCCCCTCCTGTCCTGTGACACACACACACACACACACACACACACACACACACACACACTCAAATCCTCCCACGCTGGACGACTTGCCTTTTTCACAGACTCGGAGTATTGATAAGGTGAATTTCATCTCATTTCAAAACGTCAGTACAATCAACTTTGCCCCCCCTCCTCCGTGGTGAGTTACCTTGTCCTGTTAGCGCCTGGGGTTTTTACTGCTCCTCTGTCCTTATCACTTGCCACTGTGGCAGGCTCAAATCTACACACTGTTGATCCTGGTGCAGAAACGTGACTCCCTTTTTCTTCTAAACAAGCGCCTGTTTGTCTCAGAGCTTCTATGTGCGGGGCCTGAAACTTTTTCCATCTTGTTCAGTCTAGTGCTTTTCCTATTAGAGGCAACTCTGTCCCCAGGAGGAAAGTGCTCATCTTGTTCAAAGTACCCTCTCCCCGAGCAGAACCTGGGTCATGGCGGGAAGCAGGGCTAGCTAGTGTCTCGCTAGCCTAAGCAGGCCCCCCAGAGCTCCACAGTGCTCAGGTCAAGGGCAGTCCAAGGTGCCGGCAATAAGGTCCACAACCCTCTCAGCCTTCCCGGTCCTGAGACCCTCTTCCGAGCCTCTGATACTGTGGGCCCTTCTGCAGGAATGCTGCAGAAACATCTGGAAGTCTCAAAGGCTGAGGCGGAGTGGAGGCCTCGTGCTGCCATGCTGCTTTTCTACTCAGTGGCTTGAGTCCCCCACAGAATTCCACATGGGAAGAGTCACCAACCCCTTCCTGGGTTTTCATGTCTCAACTCTTACCTGCCCTGGATGAATGTTGGGGGTGGAGCCTCATGGACACTTTCATGGGGTTGGGGAGCAATCAGCAAGCAAACCCCAGACCCATCCTCTCTGAATCTCTCAATTTTCTGATTCTTTCTCCATCACTCTTTTGAAAACAGGAAATCTGCTGGGTTCTTTCTGGATTCCTGCCTGCTCTCTGGTCCATCTCCAAGCTGTGGTGTGGGGATCCCATGATTCTTCTTTGCCCACCAACATCATAGCCAGGCTTTTTAATAGCAAAGAATCTTGCTGGCATGCCCAAATCCACTAATTATTTTTAAATGTCAGTTTGACACTTAAAGGTAAGCAATGATCTCCTCGTTCTGGGCCCAAAGAAGAAACAATGTCTTGGCCGTCCTGCGGGGAGGAAGCAACCAGTATGTACCTTGCAAGGTAGCTAGATAAATGCTGGACAGGACACCAGTTAAATGTGAATTTCAGATAAACAATGGATCGATTTCTAGTATAAGTAGTTCAAAGTATTTCATGGGTTACTACTTATCTGAAATTGAATTTAACTAGAGAGCAGGAGTAACACAGATAATTATTAATTCTAATTTCCCAGTTCTGTTGTGGTCACAATGAGAACCCTGAGGAAAAACAGGCATCTCTAGTAGCTGATGTTCAACGGGAATGAGAGACATCAGTTTAATGTTTTCCAAATTATGGTCTTCTCTGTATCACAGTGAACTATTAAAAAGTACAGCAGATAAAAGGATGATCCCATATGACAATCTCTTTAATAGAGGAGTATAGCTTTTTCCTGATTTACTAATTAAAGAGGATGCATTTTAGTAATTTTACTAATTTTTTTACTAATTTAAAGATGATGCAATGTAGAGATTAAAGGAGACCTTAAATTATTGTATACTCCATGATTCTAAAATATTAATTCATAAATAATTATATACTGTTGAATTTGTTTTGCATTTCACGTTCATCACAAAACTCGATATCAAGGCGGTTTTTATTTTAGGGTTCTCATTATTATCACAACCTGGAAGAGTGACTGAGAAATTAGAATTAATGATATCTTCATTTAAAAGTATTTTTTTTATTGTTACTTAAATTTTTTTTTCCAGTGTTCCAAGATTCATTCCCCGTTCCCCACACCCAGTGCTCCACGCAATAGGTGCCCCCAGTACCCACCACCAGGCTCTCCCATCCCCCCACCCCCTCCCTCCAAGTCCCTCAGTTTGTTTCTGTGTAAATATATGAAGATATATATTTACAGGAAACAGAAAATTCAGGGAGTAACACATTTTTTTGTAGCTGAGCAATGAAAATACATTTTTGAACCTTTCCTCTTTCCCCCCATCTGTTCTGCAACCCCTGCACCCATCCTGCTCCTTGATCACCCAGCTTTCCAGAACCCCCTTTCTCATGCTCAGCTGAAAACCTGGGTTTTTTTTTCCTCAGTGAGAGAACAAAAGCAGTCTCCCTCTCTTCAACAGATTTTCCAACCCTACTATGTCTGTACCCTTCTTCCATTAAAATGGATAAAATGTCCCAGTTTCCTTTGATTCCACTAAATCCATCCCTTTTCCACTATGCAAGAACCATACCTACAATTATCCCCTCTCTCTCCTGAATCACTAATTTTTAATTCTTCTTCTGGGGACACTTCCACCAGCATTAAAACATGCTATAAAACCTCTTACTTGAAATAAAACACAGCAAGAACACACACACACATAAACATGGAAACACATTCTTGACCCCCCATGCCTCCCTTGCAGGCATTGTCCCATTTTCTTTTCTTTGCCCTCCTTTAGAGCAGAATTCCTAGAAATGCCCATAAGGATAATAATACCAATAACTAGAGCTAACATCTATAGATGCCAGAAGCTGTTCTGTTCTGCAAATATCAACTTAATTATTCCATGCAGAAATCCTCTAAGTGATCATAATGAAGAAAGGAGTGTTATTATCCTCATTTTATATTTGACCGAACTGAATCCCAAAGAGATGAAATGACCAGTCCAAGGCCAAGCCAGCCAGGACCCAGATGAGCTAAGGACTGCACTAGGTAGCTCACACACTCTCAAATGCACAACTACCATCTCTCTGAATTTTATCTTTACTTGTAGTCTGTGTTCCTCATCTACATTTTGGTGAATCCAAAAAATGAGGGTTTTAGCACCCCATGTGTCCTCCCCTGCACAGCCCATGCTGCAAAATCAAACAGTTGCTTTTTTATAATAAAAAAAAAAAAAAGAAAAAAAGAAAAGCAAGCAACAACAAAAAATCAAACAGTTGACTCTTGATCCTCATCATACTGGTCCTGCCAGCAGCATGTGGCACTCAGGATTACTACCTCTTCCCTTAGCTGCTTTCTTCTCTTGCCTTTCAGAACACAGCACTCTCCTGAGTCTCCTCCTTCACTCTGGACGCCTCCTCCGGGTTTTCTTGGTTGGAGTCTCTCCTCCTCAAAACTTTTACAAGCTGAGAATGGGCACCTGCACATCTTCTCTTGCTTGCCAGGGGAGTCTCTAGTCTCTTGGGATTTACAGGCTGATGACTCAACAAGTTTCCTCTCCCATCCAGGGATAGGTTTATCCCCTGTGCTCCAATTTCCCCTCTCCACCTGGATACAAAGTATTATTTCAAAATGGACAAGCGGTAAACAGCTTCCACTATCTGCTGTCCCTGCCTCCCAACCTATAGATCTCCTGGAATTTCCCATCTCAGCAAAGTAGAACCCTTCTCAGCCACTCGGGTCCCAAACCACCCAAATTGTCCTTGCCTTCTCCCTTTTTCTAAAACCCCAAATTTAATTCATCTGTACATCCTATGGATTCCACCTTCCATAAACTTTAGTACATATCTGCCAGCCAGGTTTGTGCCTCAGGACTTTTGCACTCCCTGTCCCTCCAACTCTAAGATTCTTCTCCCAGATACCTGCTGGATGACACCATGTCTTATTTGGGTCTCTAGTCAAATGTCACTTCCACAGAAAGCCTTCCACCCCCCACTCTGTGTGAAGAAGCAAATCTCTTCGTTCTCAATTGCCTCCTCTCAGTTTATTTCCTTCAGAACATTCTCTCTACTTGTATTTCTCTGTTTAATGTCGGTTGCCCCAGACTAAGTGAGCTCAGGCAGAATAGAAACTGTGTCTATTTTCCGATACCTGAAACAATGCCAGGTCCACGGTTGTTGCTTGATAAGTATCTGTCAAATAAAGACAGTTAAATACTTACACTGGGATTCTATGTGAGAAGCCATACATTTAAGAATACGCAAAATAATCCTTATAATTGAAAACGTATTTTCAATGAACATGCTATTTAAAAGCAATCCTGCCAAGTCATTTGCAAATTATTTTTGTGCGACAAATCACAGATTAAGTCCACAGCTATATTTAATTTCTCATTACTTGGATTTTCTTCAATTGATGATCAGAATATTCTGGTATTTCATATTTCACTACGACATAGGTAGCATGTGTCCTATTTCCAGAAAGCTGTCAGGTCTGCACCTCCATAAACAGATGCTGCACGCTTGTGCGCGTGTACACACACACACACACACACACACACACACACACACACGTGCGCGCGAACGCCTTGACCTGATCCTTCATGGCACTAATTGCCTTGGAAATGGCTTGCACTATTTTGCACGGAGTTGGTATTCAAGCCCCTCAGTTACGGGCGTTGCTAAATCCTTCAACTGGCATGGTCCGTACACTTACAAGAGAAGCAAATTTCAAAAGGAAGCTACATTCATGGTCAGTTGCAACACTGAATGCAACTATTTTGGTTGGTTTTGTAAATTCAGTTGACAGGTTTGGGCAGGGAAAGAGTTTAGAGGAGAATGTTAATATATTTCACTTCTGCTCCCATAAGAAAAGTTGCTTCGTTTTTTGTTTGTATTCTTGCCAGGTTTTTTGTTTATCTAAGTACTGTTGCCCCTCGCATAAACTAGTGACTGAGTTAAGATTTTAAAAAACCTCTGTGGGTGGAAAAAACAGTACCAACACTGAACGTTTAATCAGCCCAAGAAATGAAACGGAAAAGTATCTTGAGGTGAAACTAAAAAAAGGCACTCTTTGATCTTCAGAAATTCTGAAAAGTGGCAGCAGCTTTGAAGATGAAAGAAACAGAATTTAACAGTTTCATGCAATCTACCTTTTAGCTTGATGAAATGAAGATGCCTTCTAAGTCTCATGCAATAAACAATATCTTCCATGTGAAAATTCCCATCAAATATCCCCCTTTTTTTCCCTCAAATAAATGCAGGAATTAACAATGCATCCTAAAAATCAGTTTTGTTATCTTTCTAATACATGTAACATAAAAATAAAATGGGAATGTGTCCACCACCAAGCAAAAGAGAATTAAAACACTTTGAGTCATCCAAAAATTGACCTAAATTGGATAATATTTTTAAAATTGTGATTTTCTATAATGTCGGTTGCTCCATTAGAAAGGCATTTATTCTTCTATTTTTGTCACTTGCAGATGTCCTGTATGGTCACAAAGGCTGTCCCATCAAATCAGCACTGCACTCCACAGAAGATGCACTGTGCTAGACACTGTGGAGGCCTGCTTTGTCCAAGGGAAAGTGACTTCTGGACACGTCTGTAGAGGCCTAAGCCACAGTTGTCAAGCCAGAGACAAGCAGCTGCGATTTACTGCTCACATTACCATCTTTCCCATCATGCCTACACATACTGCCATTTAAGAAAGTCCTGTGATCACTGCAAAAGACATCCAAAATTCTCGACATAAGACATGTTGATAATGATATAATAAAAATGGGAAGTTGGGATTGTGAGAAGTTCGTAAAACCTGGAAAGGAATACAGCTGAAAGGAAATGATGGGAAGCACGACGTCACAGATTGACTTGCGGGAATACTGACTCCTCTCTGCAGCTGCCCCCCCCCCCCCCCGCAAGCGCTGGGTCAGGATGTGGTCATTGGTCCATAGATTCTACACATGGAAGTTGGTTCACCGCACCGTCCTCCCACGTCTGATCCTAAAGCAGAGGCCAGCTTCCTTATTCCAACCCCATTTCCTCACCCTCTGTGGCCTTGACTGGAGACACTAGAAATCTAACCTCTCCTCCCCCAGCTCAAAGCCCTTCTGAACCACTCACAGTTTCACTCACACCGCGCCCCCTAGTGGCCCCTCCACTCCACGCATCTGCACCTCCCCAACCTCTTCTCCCTCAGTGCATCATACTTTCATGAGAGAAACTCATCGTTAGCGTGACTTAGGAATCATCCTTCCTTATGCAGTTAGTTCCAGAATGTCTCCTCCACCTCCCAAGCTCATTATAGCTCCTGCTCAAACTCCCAGAGCATCCGTGCTTAGCATTTTCACAGCGTGTATTACAGGACTGAAACTGTAGATCTGTCATTTCCCACAGACATCCCGAAGTTTCTTGAAGATGTGGATGCATCTTACTCATCTCTGTAATTTTAATGTTACCACAGTACCTGCTGCAGAGAATCCCTTGACATAATGAAGGCATAGTTGCATAATAATATTATATAATAAGCACTTGTGAATTGCTTCCAAAAAGATTGGTGACAGACACAAATACATTATCCCACATGAGAGTTTCATTAAAGTGTCGTTTGTGGATATATAAAAGCAGCAAAGTTACACTGAGTTTATTAATGTTTTCAATATTTTACGAAATTGCTCAATGATATGTATTTTGAGTGGCCTCTTGAATGCATTTACTATGTACGCTCTTTTCATTTTGACGGCTGTAGGATAAAAAGGTATTTTACTACAAGCAAGAGACTTAAAAATGTGCATGGCAGAAAATGAAATTTATATTCAAAGTCAAAATAAGTTTCTATCAAAGTATGAGTATTCTCTTCTGGCTGGTAACAAAGCACATGTACAAATTTTTTTTTCAGGTTTTTTAAAAGTAAATTAAATACTTTAAAAAAACTCCTCTGCAAACCCACTCTGTGTATGTACCCCCTCTTCTGCCTAAGAGAAGGCTACAGAGTATTCTGTTTAAAGGGATACTTGTACAGTTAGAAATCAGAGGACAAAAAGGAACACAGTCTCTAGTTTTAGTTTTTTTAGTGATCCCAAGTCAACAATTTTTGTCCTGGTGTAGTTTATTTCACAGGTATGTGAGACGCCCTTTTAGCACAGGTGATTTATTTCTGATTTCTTTTTCACACACTGACTCTTAAATCCAAAGCATCTCCAATGTCAATGAGTCACATGATTCACAAAGGCAAACTAATGAGCCAGGAAACGAATCACTCTGCCATCAGAAAGAAACAGGCAACAGGTAACTGACAGGGGACCGTGGTAGGAGGATTTAGAATGAATCTGCCCTCCTTGTTTCCAAACTCGCCCTCCAGAAAGAAAACATCACATCCTGGCAACTTACTGAGAGCCATGAATAAGGTTCACGATTGATACCTTCATTTCATGTGGTTCATCTAAATACTTTGTTCTTTATGTTTACTTTGTCCTTACATTTAAGAGAGCTTTAGAGGATATAAGACAATAAGGAAAGTTCTCCTTCAGATTTAAATATTTTAAAATAACCACTCAGTTTTTCCTCTATATGAGAAATAACTGTTTCACAAAGGTCTCTCTTGCCAGCCTGGACTTTAAAGATGTGGTTCTTGAAGGTCCTTTCATACTTCCCATTGAAACCATGGTGAATCTAGAGAAGAGAATCACAAGTTCTCGCTACTGTTCTATTGTCAAATATTATGAATGTTGTCATATAAAAGATTGATGAAAGTGATGAACAAAAGAGCCTATAATGTTGCCTGTACCATTAGTAAATGGATCCAGACAGTGGCAAGAAATAAGTTCTTAGGGAAGACACGTAGTTTAAAGAATATAATGGAGACTCTTGAATAATCACATTCGGTAACCACTAGCTTATGTCTCCTCCACACTGTTTCTTACACATAAGAAACTTTTTCAAGGGCTTTTTGAAGTAAATATATGGCATACCTATGAACATCTCCTAGTCTTGAAATCAAATTACTTCATTAAAAACCTAAATTATATTAGCTTATCATCATGCAATCTCAGTAGAAATATGACGGTTTTTAATGGCCCATCTTTTCAATGTGCTGACCAACATTCCTTTTTTTTTTTTTTTAAAGAGAGAGAGCAAGTGCATGAGTGGGGGAGGAGCAGGGGGAGAAGCAGGCTCCCAGTTGAGCAGGGAGTCTGAGGCAGGACTCTATCCCAGAACCCTGAAATCATGACCCAAGCCGAAGGCAGATGCTTAACTGACTGAGCCACCCAGGTGCCCCTTCTGACCAACATTCCTAATATTTCCCGGAATTTTCTTCCCTAAAAGAGAAATCTTAAGCACACCGATCTCTTGTCTCCAGAATAAAACTTTATGAGTGTTTGTGTAAAAATTGGGCATTTGCTGAATCTCCGTTCCTTTGGAACATCTTTTTATGCTTCAAGATTTCTGAAATCCTGTAAGGCTCTGGCTTTTTCTCTTTCCTTTTCCTTTCTCCCTTCACTCAGACACATCTGTAGATTTCGGCAGACCCTCCAGGGGGAGCACAGAAAGAGAGGCAAAAGAGATTATGTTTGAAATTGGAAGGCTGATTTGAATCTTCCAGAAGTAAAAAAAAAGGGGGGGGAGGAGCATTATGGTTGAGAGACGAGCATGTGAAAAAGCCACACTTTGGAGACATGTCACCTCACATAATGGCAGAATGCTGGGCGCGTGGGGGCACAGGGTTAGACACTTGGATGGCACATAGCTTTATGTCAGGCTGAGGATTAAGTCTATAGGTGACAACGTGTGAGTGGCAGCCCCCAAGAAGGGGAGTGCAACGACCAAGCTAGTTTCCACGATGGTGTTTCTGGTGGGAGTGGGGAGGATGCCTCACACTGAGTGAGATGGGTGAGTGAGAGCAGGTGAGAGGCTTCGGATCTTTCTAGGTAAGTGAGGACAAAGGTCTGCATTCAGGGGGAGGTGGGGGGGGTGGACCAGGAGGTCTAAAGATGCTTCAGAGACAAAGGCCAAGGCCAGGGTTATCATTTATGAGGAGGAGGAGGAGGATTTGAAGACCACGCTGAGGTTTTTAGCTTAGGAAATGGAAGGCTACATAGGGAGCAGACTCAAAGACACAGAACAGATTTTGGGTCTTTAGAGATGAAATGTGACACTTTCGAGGTGGCCTGGAATAATTATCCAGTAAGTGCAAATAAAGTACTCGGGAGAGAGGCCTGGCACTGGGCATAGAACTTGGTCGGTGGGCCGTGGCAACACCCAGGAGCACGTGGTGGCACGAACCCTGACCAGCAGGGACCAAGGTCTAGCCAAGTACTGGATTCCAGCGCCCAGGAAGGAATGACGCCTGAGCAGCGTGCGCGCTCTGCCTTAGGGGTGCAGAGATGCGGTGGTGTTTTCAAGGCACGGCTCAGGCCCAGGGAGGCATGCCATCATCCAGTTATTGGAAGTAGGGGATAAGACGGAGATTGGCAATGCAGGAGAGGCCAGGTCCTAGGGGACCGGGGGACCTGCGTGATGCTTGCAATACGAGCACTATGGTCTTGAGATATTTTCTGACTTTGGACTAGACCGACGCAGGGTCTGGAGGAGGCTAAACCTCCCAGTAGGGGCAGGAGGGACTCTGAATGAGCCCAGGGGACCCTTTCTTTATGCTGATACTTATGTGAAATGAAAATGATCCAGAAGAACAAGAAGACTAATGCTGGAAGTATCTGATAGGCAGTCCTGCCCATCAGGTTGAAATCATACAGGGTAATACCAATATACAATACTCACTCCCTGCACAGGGTCGGACCTTTTCCAAGGCACAGCCCACTTGCTGTTCTCTGCCACTTGAATATGAAAACCATATAGGGCATATATTAAAAAGTAATCACATGCTCTTTTTTGTTGTTGCAACTTACTGAAGAGACTTTTCCCATCGACTGCAATGATCACATAAAGAAAGTACTCTCTCTACTGCCATTAAGAGTCTAGGAAGGATTTGGGACTATTTCCCTAGGCTTTTCTTTTTTCTCACAATGATGAGAAAACTCCAATGGTAGCTCTCCTAACAGGGTTGGGGGCACATCAGGTTACTGGCAGGGGAGAATTCTGGCTTTCTTGAAAAGATGCAAGGCCCCGTACTTCTCGGCCTGAGGGCAGTCTGCCATAGCTTTGCCCACGGAGAGGGTAACAGGAGAGGGGAAGTACAGTTGGCCCATTGTTTAAAAAGAACTCCAGACATCCTCATTTGCTGTGTATTAACTGAAAGAAAGCATTTGTTTTGTGGCTAAAATAGTTTGCTTCTGAAATTCGCTATGAAATGGGTGCTGATTTCTCAGCAAACTGAGGGCCAAGTTTAATTTCTCCAGCTTTCAACCTAACACATTATTCTTTTTTTCTAAAGAGTGAAAGCCTTAAATGGAAATCAAAGTCTGAAGCACAAGAACGCACCCTCTTTGCCTGAACTAGGGTTTAACAAGAGCCGACACTAGGCATTTCCTTTCTTCTGAGAAACTGGTTCAGGGGTCAAGCCTAATGGAAGTCTTTAGAAGTTTTATTTTCCTTTTGCAGGCTTAATGAAAGGCTCTGAGCTTGACCCAATAAAATTTAGATTATGAAGCAGTCTCTGTTGTTGAAGGAACCTCGATGATCTTATTCTTTAAAACCAGCATCTTTCAGAGATTAAAAGAGAACACCTTGATATTTCATTGAAACAACACATAGGGATGGCTGGGCGGCTCAGTCGTTAAGCGTCTGCCTTCAGTTCAGGTTACGGTCCCAGGGTTCTGGAATTGGGCCCCACGTCAGGCTCCCTGCTCGGTGGGAAGCCTGCTTCTCCCTCTCTCACTCCCCCTGCTTCTGTACCCTCCTTCACTGTGTCTCACTCTGTCAAATAAATAAAATCTTAAAAAAAGAAAAGAGAAAGAAACAACACATAAACACATCCACAATACCCAGAGAACCTTCTATCCTTTATTTCCTACAACCATGAACATCTAACTATGAATTTCTTCTTTTGCTTTGAGTCATCATGGGTGTTGTCAGGACACAACTGATCAAAACAGAAGATAATTACTGCATACAAAATTTGATGGGTTGCTATTAAACACAAAATATAATTTTTTGGAAATGCATCCCTTAATGAGATGCATGGGGGGTTTTAAAAATTAGTTTATGAATCCACAAGTGAAGATTTTTTGTTAGACTGCAATAGATCAGGACCTATCTTTCTACTATTGGCTTTTATAGATGCAAGGAGGAGAAACTTGGTTCAGAGAAATGAGCTGTGAAGCTCCAAAGGAGGGGAGGATGGCCTTTATTTGTAAAGAAGGTGACGAGAAACCATGAGAGCTGAGAATGCAAGGGAGAATGGGTCAAGAGCCGATAGATGTTGGCGAAAAGTGAGTGTCCTGAAATGGGCTGCCTTGGAACATTCAGTGAACTCACCCCCGGGACACGTCATCTCAGCCTGAAAACCACTGGCCCAGAATTGGGAGATATGACTCCAATTCCAAAGCTCAGAAAGCATCAGGATAAGAGAGAAGAAACTACTGCCTCCTTCCAGGTGAGTCTTCCTTTCTCTCTCTTCCCTCCCAAGGGCTCCGATTAGCTGTGTGGTCCCACCCTCCAGAGCCCCATGCTCCCTAACAGCTAAGCCCCAGATTCTTCACTGGGGCGACACAACCTCTGCAACCATACGTAAGAAATATCAAGGCATTTTCCTAATGAGGCAGAAAGAAAGTGGTTGGATGACACTGACCTTCTGATTCGGGTTCCTGAATCTTTAACGTGACATGCATCACTGAGGTAGTTTGTTAAAGTGAAGATTCCGGTCAGCCGGACTGGGATTCTGCATTTCTAAGAGCTCCATGCTCAGTGTGATGCTAGGGCGTCCTCTGGGATGCGCTATGGCCACAGAGAAGGATCTTGGACGAGTCCGCATTCCCGAGAGGTGTGCAAGGCTGAGCATGCCAGGCCGTGCCCACTTGGTGTGTGTGGAGCACTCACAAAGACACCGTCAAAGCTCTTCCTGGTTCGCGACAGAGCACGAAGGGCCTACAACGATGTTGAAGGATAGCAGGCTGGAAGGAAATGCATTCACTGCAGTGAGTCAGGGACCAGATGTGGCTGAATGTTGCTTTAGAGCTGATGGAGGTCAAGGGCCAAGAGAGGGGAAAGAATAAGGCTCTGAGCAGGTCGGAGCAACTGTGCCAGGATCTGTTCCGAGGACCTGTGCTAGCTGAGACAGGGTCAGTAGGCGGAAAAAGGAGACATTTTGGAGATTTGGCTATGGTTTGGGAAGGGGCAAATATGTTGATTATCTTTGAAAGACAAACTGAAAATTTTGATGTTTTAAAGGGAGCAGCAGCATCTCATAAATTCCAATACTCAGATAATAAATGACCAAAGAAACAGCTCCCCGAAAAGAGCCTGTGAAAACGATCCATGAGACAATGATGACATCAAGTCGCGTTACGCCTCACGCTTTGGACACGGTGGTAAACTGAATGAAGACAGTCTGTACATTCTGACAGAAAGGATCACTAAGACATACTATGTGAATAAAAGAAAGTTGCAGAATGATAAAGATATAACACAATTATTGTAAAAATAAAAAATAAGGGGAATCAGTCCTGGTGGGGAACTTTAAGAAGCAGGTGATATTTTCACAAATCTATACAGTGACATCATGTGAAAGTGAGTTAACATTTTGCTGATCACATTATCGACTGTACTGGCCACCTGAGTTCCTAAATTCAGACTCTTGAACAAATGCAAGAAAACTCTAAGCCTGCAAAAGTCAAATGAAACTATCATGCCATTAACAAAAAGCACATTCACAGGTCAAATATGATTAACACTTGGATGTCAAGGCTTGATTTCCTAACTTCAGCAAATAAACTAGATGTGGTGTTTGCGAGAAGCTTCTCACTATGCATTAGTGATGCAGATCTTAACGTGCACAGAAATCATCTATGAAAATGCACTTTCCTCTGCAGCATGTACACTTCTAAAAGCACTGAGGTCCTGGACCACACTAGATGGCAAAGCTCTACAGAAGGTGCTGGAAAGTTTAAGTTCTGGCTATTTTAGCATTGGCAATTTTTGAAATACAAATGTATTTTAATATATAAGTCAAAGGGTAGTAGACTGATTACTTTGTTTCAATGATTTAAAAACTAAAGAAACAAAATAGAAAGGAGAGTGATTCTCAGTTTGTAGAAATGACTCCACTTCCACACCTGGGTATGTCTAATTTATCAAAGCACTAGTCATTTATTGTATCACACCGATTTATTCAT
Organism: Spilogale gracilis; assembly: GCA_004023965.1. Taxonomy (NCBI): domain Eukaryota; kingdom Metazoa; phylum Chordata; class Mammalia; order Carnivora; family Mephitidae; genus Spilogale; species Spilogale gracilis. The sequence continues at coordinate 36,263 of PITA01018514.1, forward strand.
ATGTTTAATGATTTATGTGTAAAACTAGTAAAACTACTCTTTTCTTTTGGAATTTTGTTTTCTGTAACCTACACAAACCTGTTCAAAATCACAGAAGATAAATACACTTTTGTTGACTTGCAAGTCATATTCTAAACATCTACGAAACTCAGCGTCAGAAGAGGTACACCTGCGTGAGCAAAATAATTGGCCAGCCAAACTCTGGGCTGAGAGCAGCTACCACATCCTCTTAGGCCCTCCTTTGAGGACACACTTGTGTAGATTATTGTAGGGTCCCAGCACAAATGAACGTCACTGGCATTCCCACTGACCCAAAGGCGGCTCTGCCTGGAGGGGTGGCCTCATGTGCCACCCTTCATGTGCGCTCTGTCCAGCATGTTTTATCGTGGGCACCCTCTCGTGGCTCCAAGCTCAGCCTCTTGCATTAGTCGACTTGGGTTGCCATAGCCTGAACATTTCTTTTCCTGGAAGTTAGAAATCCAAGGTCAAGAAGAAACCAAGGTGGGTTTGGTTTCTCCCAAGGCTTCTCTCTCTTCAGCTTGCAGATGGCTACCTCCTTACTCTGTCCTCGCATGGTCCTTTCTCTTAGAGGGACACTAGTCCTACTGGATCAGGACTCCATCCTGATGGCCTCCTTTTTAATGTAATCATCTCTTCCATGAACTTCTCTCTCCAATATGGTTACATTCTGAGGTCCTGGGGGGTGGGGGTGGGATTTCAACATTTGAATGGGAGCGCCCAGAGGAGGGGTGGGGACACCCACTTCATTCTAAGTCAACTCTCCTGAGCAAGTCTGAATTCAAGGCACTGTGGAGTGACACATAATTGGAGAGAGCTGCAGGAGAAGATGGGCAGATGGGCAGAAGCTGGGCCATGAGCATCCCTGGTAGTCAGCGCCGAAAGATGTGAAGGAGAGGAGAAAAGAGGTCAGGGAAAGCAGAGACAGGGGAAGAAAGATCCCACACTGCAATGCCCTGTGTGAAGGCCCAGCAAACACTTCTCGTCGTCCTGCTCAGAGTTCCTGCTATGGCCCCAAAGCAGCTTTTGTATCCATCCCCGTGATCTGTTTTTCAATGAGACCTGCCCGGCTGAGGCTGTTGAGACAGCTTCCTGTCTCTTCCATACCCCTCTGGAAACTTACAACAAGCGCCTATTGACTGAAATAGCCCGAGTGCATTTTTATTTGTTGCAATTTGTACGTTCTTACTGCCGTGAATGAGCTAATGTTGTATGTTACATACAAGCGCTTCAGTAGATGGCTTGAAAGATCAGCACTTTCCATGCGAGGTACACAAGGGTCCTGTTATATGTTGCAAGCTTTGCCTCCTTTTTATTAAAGCAACAGTGTGGGATCCTAGAACAGAAACTCCTCTCCTTTCTGATGGGTAATAGTGGAAATATATAGTCATTAAGGGTTGGCAGTTACTTAGAGCGGGTCCAACATATGTGTGTGTGTGTGTGTGTGTGTGTGTGTGTGTGTCCGTGTGTGCGTGCATGTTCGTGCTCTGTGCACCGTTAAGCAGACATGCCCAGCGTTTGCGTGTTCCTCGGATGGCCACTTCTACAATATCACCAATATTGCCTGGTACTTTCCAGCTGATTTACAGCACATTTAAATCTGTTCATGTTCTAGTAATCTTCAAAACAAAGCACAGCAAATATATTGTAAGGCCCCCCGCAGAAATGTTTTGGCTTATCTAAAAGAGCCCATCTTTTGTATTTTCTTCTTTAATGTCAGAAGTCCTTTTATTGTGGCGTAGATGTTAATTGCCACTTATCTTAATGAGTTCTTTTCTAATATAAACTAGCCTGGCTTGAAATATAGCAGACTTCTTTGTCAAAGCAAGATAAGGACAGGAATACTATTGGTTCTTGGGAGAAACAGCATGCTTTCTCCCTGTCTGCTTTCTGTGTGTTAGTTGAAAGCGTCCTGATTTAGGGCTTCTGAGGTATGAATTACTGCCTTCATTTTTAGTGCGAAGGGATATTAACCTCAGTAAAAGTCAAGAAATAGAACTTGGGCTCTGAAAGCAAAAAACACAGTAAGAGTGCCTGAGGTTATTACAACAGAATTATGTGGCAGTTCGCATAATCAGTTACTAAGGGCAATTGTTAATAAAACATAGCAGATAGTTTTCAATTTAAATTTGATTGACTTTTAAGTTTATATGATTTTAAATGAGATGATCTCCTACTTATTTCCTAGTTAATATTGGCAGTTCATCTCTTACCCAGAAGTTTCTAGTGTCCAGGACGCTCCTAGCTGGCTACTAGTGCCCAACAGATACTTGCTAAATGGAAAAATAAATGAATGAAAATATTTAAAACTGATCACTATAAGGCACTATTTCTCAAATAATATTAAAAATATTTTTATTCTATGAATAATATTGTGTTAGCTAATTGAAAAAGCTACTTGATATTATTTTAACTAAGGCTTATGGCTGATACATTAATTAGGTAATGTTTATGTTATTTAATCATAAGAAAATGTGGAGAAGACAGTAAATGCCTTATGTAGGAAACATATTTGGCAAGTAACAAATGGATTAGGATGCTGTGTGTGTTCCACTTAAAAATGGGCTTGAGAGAACAGATGGAGAAGATATGGTGTGCGCATGCCACACACACACACACACACACACACACACACACACACACACACTGGAATATTACTCAGCCATCAGAAAGGATGAATACCTACCGTTGACATTGACATGGATGCAACTGGAGGATGTTATGCTGAGTGAAGTAAGTCAACTGGAGAAAGACAATTATCACATGGTTTCACTCATATGTGGAATATAAAAAACAGGTAGAGGACCATAATGGAAGGGAGGGAAAACTGAAAGGGAAGAAGTTGGAGAGGGACACAAAACATGACAGACTCTTAACTCTAGGAAACAAACTAAGGGTTGCTGCAGGGGGGTGGGTGGGAGGGTTGGGATAAGTGGTTGATGGGCATTATGGAGGGCACATGATGTGATGAGCACTGGGTGCCATGCACATCTGATGAATTGTTGAACACTGCATCTCAAACTAATTGATGTACTATGTGTTGGTGAACTGAATTTAAGTTAAAAAAATAAAAAATAAAGAGGCACTTCTCTATATAAGATATACAAATGGCTAAGAGACACATGAAAAAATGTTCAGCGTCACTAGCTATCAGGGAAATTCAAATCAAAACCACACTGAGATACCACCTTACACCAGTCAGATGGCCAAAATTAACAAGTCAAGAAACAACAAGTGTTGGAGAGGCTGTGGAGAAAGGGGAACTCTCTTACACTGTTGGTTGGAATGCAAGTTGGTGCAGCCACTTTGGGAAACAGTGTGGAGATTCCTTAAAAAATTAAAAATAGAACTACCCTATGACCCTGCAATTGCACTACTGGGTATTTACCCCAAAGATACAGATGTAGTAAAAAGAAGGGCAGTATGTACCCCAATGTTCATAGCAGCAATGGCCACAATTGCCAAACTGTGGAAAGAGCCAAGATGCCCATCAACAGATGAATAGATAAAGAAGATGTGGTACATATAGACAATGGAATACTACGCCTCCATCAGAAAGAATGAATATCCAACTTTTGTAGTAACATGGACTGGATTGGAAGAGATTATGCTGAGTGAAATAAGCCAAGTAGAAAAAGTCAAGTATCACATGGTTTCACTTACTTGTGGTGCATGAGGGGTAATATAGAAGACAGTAGGAGAAGGAAAGTAAATGGGAAGTAGGGTAATTCACGGAGAGAAATGAAACATGAGAGACTTTGGACACAGAAACAAATTGAGGGGCTTGGAGGGAGGGGGTGGGGAGATGGGAGAGCCTGGTGGTGGGTACTGGGGACACGTATTGCATGGAGCACTGGGTGTGG
>PITA01018515.1:0-40129 GCA_004023965.1 Spilogale gracilis
GAAGAGAGAACTACATGGTACTCTCAATTGATGCAGAAAAAGCATTTGACAAAATACAACATCCGTTCCTGATTAAAACTCTTCAAAATATAGTGATAGAGGGAATAGTCCTCAACCTCATAAAATCTACCTATAAAAAAACCACAGCAAACATCATCATTATCAATGGGGAAAAACTGACACCCTGCCCACTGAGATCACGACAAGAAAAGGATGCCCACTCTCACCACTATTGTTCAACATAGTGTTAGAAGTCCTAGCAACAGCAATCAGACAACAAAAAGAAATAAAATGTATACAAATTGGAAAAGAAGAAGTCAAACTCTCTTTTCACAGATGACATAATACTTCATATGGAAAACACAAAAGACTCTACCCCCAATCTACAAGAACTCATACAGCAATTCAGTAATGTGGCAGGATACAAAAAGCGCAGAAATCAGTTGAGTTCTTATACACTAACAATGAAAATATAGAGAGGGAAATGAGAGAATCAATTTCACTTACTATAGCACCAAAAACCATAAGATACCTTGGAATAAATCTAACCAAGGAAGTTAAGGATCTGTACTTGAGGAACTACAGAACATTCATGAAAGAAATTGAAGAAGACACAAAAAGATGGAAGAGCATTCCATGCTCATGGATCAGAAGAATAAACATTGTTAGAATGTCTATACTTCCCAGAGCAATCTATACTTTCAATGCCATCCCCAACAAAATTCCACCAACAGTTCTCAAAGTGCTGGAACAAACAATCCTAAAATCTATATGGAACCAGAAAAGACCCTGAATTGCTAAGGAAATGTTGAAGAAGAAAAACAAAGCTGGGAGCATCACGTTGCCTGATTTCAAGCTTTATTCCAAAACCGTGATCACAAAGACAGCATGGTACTGGCACAAAAACAGACAAATAGACCAATGGAACAGAGTAGAGAGTCCAGATATGGACCTGCAACTCTATGGTCAAATCATCTTTGACAAAGCATGTTGGGACCTCCTGGCGCCCGCTAGTTTGCGGCCATTAGTGGAAGTCAGCTGGGGTGGCCTCTTGGGCTTCTCTGGAATACTTCTGCATACGTGACCTAGCTGAATCTTCCTGCCCTTGGCTCTTAGCCCGCGGACAGACTGGCAGACTGGTGAACTTAGCCCCACCCAGCAGTCTGGCCTGAAATCTGCCTAGGCCTCAGTGATAGCCACTAATGAGCTCCTATTGGCCCCTCCTACTTCTTTTACTCCCTCCTTTCCTCTCTATATAACTGTGTCTCTGATACAATAAAGCTGAGATTGCTGCGCCTTCATGGCTGACTCAACTTCGGGCTCGGTGTAGTTTCTTTCCCGGTTTCGGGAGGGTGGCCGGGCTGTCGACACTTACCATCTCTGTTCAGCTCCCAGAGGAAAACAGGCTAGTCCAGTTATCCCTCCCCCGCACCAGTGTTGTGGAGAGAGCAACAAAAGCAGGAAAAAATATCCAGTGGAAAAAATACAGTCTCTTCAATACAAGGTGCTGGGAAAACTGGACAGTTATGTATAGAAGAATGAAATTTGACCATTCTCTTAAACCACCCATGAAGATAAACTCGAAATGGATGAAAGACCTCAACGTGAGGCAGCAATATACCAAAATCATAAAGAAGAACATAGGCAGTAACCTCTTCAATATTGGCCACAGCAACTTCTTTCAAGACACATTTCCAAAGGCAAAGGATACAAAAGCAATAATGGACTTTTGGGACATTATCAAAATAAAACACTTCTGCACAGCAAAGGTAACAGTCAATAAAACAAAGAGGCAGCCCATGGAATGGGATAAGATATTCACAAACGACACTAAAAAGGGCTGATATCTAAGATCTATAAAGAACTCCACAAACTCAACAACCAAAAAGAAATGAAGATCACATTAAAAAGTGGGCAGAAGACATAACAGACGCTTCTCCATATAAGACATACAAATGGCTAGCAGACACATGAAAAAATGTTCATCATCATTAGCCATCAGGGAATTTCAGATCAAAACTGCACTGAGATACCAGCTTACACCAGTTAGAATGGCCAAAATTAATGGGACAGGAAACAACAAGTGTTGGAGAAGCTGTGGAGAAAGGAGAAGTCTTTTACACTGTTGGTGGGAATACAAGTTGGTGCAGCCGCTTTGGAAAACAGTGTGGAGATTCCTTAAAAAATTAAAAATAGAGTTACCCTATGACCCTGCAATTACACTACTGGGTATTTTCCCCAAAGATACAGATGTAGTGAAAAGAAGGGCCATATGTGTCCCAATGTTCATAGCAGCAATGGTCAGAATCGCCAAACTGTGGAATGAGCCAAGGTGCCTTTCAGCAGACAAATGGATAAAGAAAATATGGTCCATATATGCAATGGAAAATTACACCTCCATCAGAAAGGATGAATACCCAACTTCTGTATGAACATGGACTGGACTGGAGGACATTATGGTGAGTGAAATAAGCCAAGCAGAGAAAGTCAAATATCATATGGTTTCACTTACTTGTGTATCATAAGGAGTAACATGGAGGACAATGGGAGAAGGAAAGGGAATGTGAACTGGGGTAAATGAGAGAGGGAGATGAAGCATACAAGACTTTGGACTCTGAGAAACACACCGAGGACTTTGGAAGGGAGGGTGGTGGGGGGATAGGTGAGGGCAACAGAGTCTCAACAGACTCCATGCTGAGCTTGGAGCCCAAAATGGCTCAATCTCAGGACCCTGAGATCAAGATCTGAACGGAAACCAAGAGAGGGAAGCTCAACTGACTATACCACCATGGTGCCCTCCATTAATAAATACTTTTATCTAATACATTATGTATGCTAGCTATTAAACACAGCTACAGGGGTAACACAAGCAGAGGGAGTGAGAGAGGGAGAAACAGGCTTCCCACTGAGCAGGGAGCCTGATACAGGACTAGATCCTGGGACTCTGGGATCATGACCTAAGCCGAAAGCATACACTTAATGACTAAGCCACCAGGTGCCCCCATTTTTCTATTTTTATTTTTAAATCAGTTTTTTTCTTTTTTCTTTTTTTGCCTTCTCTCATGTTTATTTATTAATAATAATTATGCTAGATAGAGAAAGAGAAGCACTTTAAAATGTCTGCTCTCAAGTATATTAGAATAGAATCATGTTTTTAAAGCAAATGAATATACAAGGTAAACTGTAAGTGTAAAACCAACAGATGAAGACTTAATACAAATATTACACCAATTTAATTGAATTTTAAACTCTCATACTTTAAATTCTTCAAATTTCTGCCTCCCTACTCACTCACCCACCACAAGGCTTGATTTTACTAAATATTCTATTTTCACTGTATTAACTGCATTAAATATCTAATTAACTTGCATCAAAATATAAAATACTTATTTTGTATTTATATCCTATTTATCATCTTACTTCCCCACAAGAGAAATTTCCCCCATGTTCTTACAGGGAATCCTAGAAACAAGAATTCTTTCTTAGAATCTTTATATACATGGAATTATTCCCAGAATATCTTTTGTTATGAAAGTGAGAAATTAATTTAGTCAAACCTGGGAATATTTAACTCAAAGATAAAATGCAAATGCTATCAAATAAGTCTGGCACTCCAGAATGCAGTGATTCTTAAATATCCAGAATGAGATCAATTTAAGTAGGTTAATCCACTTATTTCTAAAAACTGCAAAACTGTATAGAAATGTTTAACCACCAAACAGGGTACTATTGCTAAGCATTCTGGCTTAGGTTTTGTGGAAAAGAGAAGAGAAAAACAGCTTTCACCACACATCGAAGAGAGATGCCATAATTTAATTCTAAGCCTGAAATGAAGTAACAAACACTGTAGTACAATGTGACACATCCTTCATGAGAGCATACAGTATTTTAGAGTCTTTAGAGCTAATTAGAAGCACATACCTTTCTTTTTCTTAGCAAGTGAGAACAGAGTCAGCTTTTTGAGTTCTAGCCAGATGCTGATTTTATAACCTTAGTTATGTAGGCTAACTGCTAACAGCTCAGAATCTGAGACTTTCAAAGTTATTTTTAGGACAAATCAGTTAATGAGCAGGTACAAACTTAAGCATAAATGAACAGCAGGGCAGAGGCAGCCAAATGTCAGAAAGAGTCTCAGATGGTAGGACAAATTGTAATTATTCAATGCAGTTACGGACAGTGGTGAATAAAAATGAACCATTGCCAACTGCTATCCAGTCAAAGGTTTTATTTTTTTTTTTTATGCAAAGAAATCGAAAATGCATAGGGAACATGAACACACAATGCATGTCAAAGTAATTTACTCCTGCTGTCTTTCATGCAAACAGAAAACACAGTCTCCTTTGATTTTCTGGAGCTTTCCCCATGTTACTTTATTAGCTATAGTACTTACAGGATAGCTCTAATGAATATTACATCTTTGTTTTGTGATAGCTTATTTGTAATGACAAGGCTTCACATAATTCTTCAACATGTTGTAGAAGGCTCCAAGAAATCAACACAGTCATAATTCACTTCCACCATGACCGTCACACCACCAACCTCGAGGTCTGGCCTCCACCAAGAATTAATAGTCAGTGTCAGGGAAAGACTCAAATGAATCAGTTCATTTGCTGTGAGGAAATTACATCAGCTCATCAGAATCTAGAGAATAACTAAATTGAAGGATAGAAAAGGCAATTTTGCCAAACACGTGGCATTACAGAGCCCTGTTAACTTCTAGCTGCTTTCTGGTTTTCAATGCAGAGTATAACAACAAGAAAGGGGCCAAAAATCAAGAGGTTTTAATGAGCTAATTTTATCAGTTTTCCAAACATGCTTCTTTATGTCTTATTGTGTATTGATTATTGATAGGAAAGGTGAAATGGATATAAAACTTCTTCCCAAATATTTTTCTTAAAAGATTGTTCCTTTCATTAACAAGCAAATGTTTATTAAATATGTTCTTCAAACACTTCAAGCAGAAGCAAACCAGCTATCTGCATTTTGTTTTTGTTTTTGTTTTTTGATTACCAAGCAACTATCACTGTTCCTATGGCATTCTATGTATTGGGGAAGAGGAAAACTTACCTCCCACTCAGAACAGTCTGGGGGAATAGTAAATAGAGTGCCCTGCCTGCTATAAAGAGAAGAAAACAAACAAACAAACAAACAAACAAACAAACAAAAACTCTGATAGCATCTTCCATGGAAGCTAGATCATGCTAAATCATTCTTTTCACTTCTGAGATATAGTAAAAGGTGGGTAAGTCATCAAACTAAGCTTAACCAATCAACCCTCTCTCAATGAATCTGAATCATGAGGGAACTGATGAAGGCAAGGGAATAACCGGAATTTCTTCATCCATCCTAACAAAGCAGAAATTGCTCAGCAATTAATGTTCTTGAAACTTTAAAGCTTTTGTTTTCTGTTTTTAGTCTAATTCCCTAACTTCCACATCACCCCTGTAAGCCATCTCATGCCCACTCAGTAAATTCAGTTTAACTTTGTTTAACTCAGTTTAACTTAGCCAGAGTTACCTGATAGTACTTAAACCAAAGAACCCTAACTATAGTACAGCATTTGGGTGAGAAAGTTTAAAAATGAATTGTTTTATGGTACTTTCATTGAAAGAGACAGGAGAAAGCACTGATTCTAGAGAAAACTTTTCCTAATACCTATGGATTACTGACTGATAGCAGCTAGGAAAGATTAACCCAATATGTTCGTCAGTCTAAAACATTCATAAACCTAAGTGCAGCTGATGATGACAACAGAGGTGGTCACTGGCAATAGCAACTGATATGTCAAACACACAGTTCTTGAAACCAGAATGAACATCCACTGTAACTTTATAATGGATTCTGTGGGGACAATGGATTGAGCAAGCTACAGTTTTCTTGTATTGGATGATAAATAGTCCTCTATCACCTAGAATCATACAACATAGTCACAACTGAGACTTAGAATGAGTAATATAATGTTGCCAACAAAACTCAGCTTGATTTACAGTTAAATCTTCTTTCCTTCCCCAGCCAGGGCCAAGTTCCTGAAGGCTACTTGTTGTGTGGGAGGTGGTATCATGATCTCTCTTTTCCTCAAGACTACTAACAACTTGATGCCTTAGTCATCAGCACTATTTCCCAATATTTCTAGCTTTCCAGCTGAATGTATATGGTCAAACTGCATTTCTTGGCCCCTTTGTAACTGGGTGGAACTGCATGAATGGTTCTGGCCAATAAGCTCCAAATGTGAAATAGCATGAGTTACTTACATGGTTGATGCAAATACCTCCCAAATCTCTCTTTCCTTTATATACAATGAACAGCAACTTTCAAGACAGTGATTCCCTTGGGTCTCTTCTGAACAGACACTCCTTTCTCACCCTCTCATCCCTCTAACTAATAAGGATGTAATGGGCATAAGAAATAAATTGTTGTTCTAAACCACTGAGCTTTTGGAATTAACTGTTAAACCAGAACAATCCAACCTCTTCTGATGGGATAAGGAGTGCTACAAGAACAAAACACACATACACATGGTGGTTTAGGGGTTATATGGCAAACAATGGAGAAACCAATACTGGACCCTAGAAATGACAACTGAATTAATGATAACTACAAAGAGTTTCACTTAATAAATTTGTAGTTTGAAGCGAAAGGTTGATAAACAACATTACCGGCGTATGTTGGTTGCCAATGGCTGGATTTGGCAAATTCTATAAGGAAGATGTTTACCAAAAAACAATTAGCTGGTTTTTCAAAAGGAATGATGAGGCGTTAAGAAAGTTTTGAAGTTTGGGAAGTTCCAGGGCCAAAAAATGCAACTACTTTCATCACTTTCTAGTAAAAAGATTAAACTAAGAAAGGCTTTGAGTAGTAAATGTTGATTCCAATTTAGCCTTATAGCAAGGATCAAAACAAGAGCATAGTCCTCATATGCATTCTTAAGACTGCTACCTAAATTTAATTAGTCTTAGAGAAAATACTCAGTTAAAACTGTGGTGCCAAATTACATTGAATTAAACAACATGGTTCAGGGATGAAACAAATGATGGGACTTTCCCACAGATGTATGAAAAGTTCAAGTTATCCATAATTAATTCTGGAGAGACAAAGAATCAAGAGTGAGAGAAAGCATAGAAATATAGCAAATCTAAGAGATATTCTAGAAAGGATGGAAAAGCTGGCTATTGCAACATGGAGATGACTGGAATCAACAAATCATATTCTCATTATTAGAAGTTTCCTATGTCATTTAGACAGTGTTACTGCCCGAATTACCATCAGCCTGTTCTAAAGGTAACTGAATTTTCAAGACGGAAAATGACCTTTGTATCCCCTAACATATATTAGTGAGAGGTATGCTGAGTAATCTGTTTAACCCCAAGAACAGATGTCCTGATTCCTCTAGTAGAGACCATTTTGGACAAAACTCCTTTTAATACACACCTACACCTTACTGGATGTTGCACAACTAGTCCCTGGAGATGGTGCACTTTTATTCACCGATAGCAGTTTGGTGATAGCAAGCAGTCCCTTGCTTCTTGAAGTAGCAGTAGCCCTCTCTATGTTGTGGCTTCAGGCTATGTGAGCCTTCAGTTATCTCACATGTGTGTCACACACCCCAATCAATGTGCTTCCGTATTTCCTGCAGCATACACTGAGCTTTCAGGTCTGTCGTTTTGAAATTAGTGCACACAAAGACTGAAATTAGAAGGAAACAACTCAACCCATCTCTAATGGAGGTGTAAATGAGACTCAAAGCAGTTCAGCAACTGTATCCAAAACAAATCTCTTCACAAACCTCCCTTCTCTTGGCCCTTTTATCCACCCCTTGTGAATTTTACAATTGTGTATTCCTTTATAGCACTTGAAATTGTGCTATAAAAGAATCTGGTACTTCCCTATGGAATTTTTTAATCTATTATAATATGACATCTAAGTTGAAACATATAATCTAACATGTTTGCACATAAAGCATCTATCATTTATTGATCACTAAATGTGCTAATAACTGAATCAAATAGTTAAACGTTTAAAACTGTTGGGGCACCTGGGTGGCTCAGTCAGTTAGGCATCTGATTCTTGATTTTAGCTCAGGTCGTGATCATGGGTTTGTGAGATGGAGCCCAGGGGCTGGGTTCTGGCCCAGCGCCCATTGGGGAGTTTGTTGGAAATTTTCTTTCTCTCTCTCTCTCCCTCTGCCCCACCCCCAGCTCACACACAAGCACTCTCTCTCTCTGAAATAAATAAATCTTTTTTAAAAAAGTTAAAAACTGTTCTCTTTTAAAGTTTCACAAAATATTTATGAACCTGGATTATTACTCCAAATTTTAGGTGAGAACCCTTAGGTATGGATAGGTTTAATATTCAATTGCTCCGAGTTTTATTTATTTTTTTGGCATGGCTTTAACCACGATGCTACATTAATTGTCACAATGTGGTATGTATGCTATCTATTGGAAATAAATATAAGGAAAAACCTGCCTTATTCCTATTCAGTTTTCTACATATTTTGGCACAGTTTAGGTAAGACTGGAGAGAGAAAAGGGATAGCTTCACTTTCAGTTGTCTAAAGTGCTACACTTAACTTTATTTTTACAAAATTTTAAATATGAATGCTCTACAGGTGGTGCTCTATTAATATATTTCACTTCCCAGTTTCTTATACTACTGCAACATGGAAAGTATTGTATCTATAATGAGGAATATTTATTTCAATAGTAAATATATCATCTCACTCATAATTTTCTGGCAATAGATTTTTTAAAAGTATATCCAATTATTCTATGTGCTTTCTAATTATGAGAATAGCTTGAAAATTTCACATTTAAAAAGAAATTTCCCCTCAATTTTCTCTCTGACATCAACCACCCTTCTTGCCTTCTGTTTGTTCTTTGCCAGCTTGTTCTGTTCATTCTCTTGTTACAATCACTTGCTGTTAATCAAAAGGCTGACTTATGGCACCTGTCACCTCAAATGCTTGAGAGCAGCACAATAAGGGATTCCATGGGATTAAACTGCTCTTTTGAATATGTGAATATATGCACGTTGGTATTAATTGTTTATTTTGCAGTTAGTATGACTGCAGGCCACCTGGCTTTCTCTCTGAGCTTCTTCATCAAGCACATGCCAACTGACAGTTCAAAGTGCTCTGAAGTTCACAAATGTGTGTCTTTAAGAGTTATGCTGCCACTTAGCCTACAATGAGCAATCATGCCCATTTCTTCACACACATGACTTCAGCAGATCTAAGGCTGAGCAGCAAACATTGCCCTTGAAGCTGAAGGATAAATGACAAATATGTGGAATAATAATTATCTCCATAACTTTCTTTTACAGCTACTTTAAGATGGGCTTGGTTGCATCTACTTACTGCCTTTTAAGTGGGGCTCTGTTTAAATTTTTAATTTTAAGAAAATGTTTTATTTTTAAAAAGGGAGACTTCCTTGCTCTTCCGTATGTGATTTTTATGACCTGTAGACCAAAACAACTGACTATACAAGAACTTGGCATATTCAAAAACTATATCTATATTTATACCACTTTAAGTACTTTTCATTATAAAAAGTTGAGTTCAGCTAAATGACATTTTTTTTCTGTGAGATGCATGGATATAGGGCACAAAAATCACAAATCACATTTGCATTTCATTTTTAAATTAGTTGTTTCATTTTTTGAAGAGAAATTCAAGGTCACAGCCCTAGGAAAGGTTTTCAATATGTGATTGTGCTTCCATCTGTGCCTTGGAGACCATAGAAAAGGATCTTATCTCAAAATTCAATTTAAATAATATCCTGAGTACCCCACCCTGTCTTCTCTAAGCCAAATATGCCTGCCAAAGATGTTGAGGGACAAGCATCCCTCATTTAATTGTAAGTAGATTGCTTTCAGGTTTATAGATGAACTGAGAAAATTTTTAAATCATATATTTAAAAAAATTACAAGGGCAATGCGCAAAGGTAGAATGCAAACCATATACTTGGAATTTATGATTATCCAGAATGGAAGACAGAAAGGAAGTTTTATAGGGTATGTAGAGAGATGCAGTTCAGAATTTGAGGAGCTGGTGGAGGTAGTATCAGGGAAAGAAGAGAGATTTAAAGAGAAAAAAAAAGTCAAGACTTCTTTCTCTTCTTCAGAGAAGGGTGCCTTGTTTAAAACACTGTTATAAACACTATTCTGTTACCAAAGCCGATTAGCTTAATTTAAGAACATAAGCATCTATGACCTGTTAACTTTATGATGTTGTTAAAAGGAACCAACTTTTGTCCCAAAGAAGAGATGATTTCTTTTTTTCTGTATGCTTATCACATCACCTAGAAGATTTTCTGGATTTCACTGAAAATGTAAAATTTTTATAAACTTTAAGCCATCAAAAACTTCCTTAAAAACTATAGATGCTGGGGACGCCTGGGTGGCTCAGTTGGTTAAGTGACTGCCTTCGGCTCAGGTCATGATCCCAGAGACCCGGGATCGAGTCCCACATCGGGCTCCCTGCTCGGCGGGAAGCCTGCTTCTCCCTCTCTCAACCCCCCTGCTTGTGTTCCCTCTTTGGCTGTGTTTCTCTCGGTCAAATAAATAAAATATTAAAAAAAAAAAACTATAGATGCTGTTTGCTTTGTGTTTTCTAATTCCGATTCTCTTTCTGTAGTAAAGAACACACAGTGTCACCCTTGGAAAGCCTGAATGTTTGTACAGAAACAGCATAAGAGACTTATAAGGATCTACATTTTAGAGGCAGGCACTCTAAAACACGACAGTGATTTGTATTAGAATAAAAAAGACAAAAGACCAATGAGAACACTGGGAAGAAGAAAGAAACAGCAAGGATTATTAGCCACAAAATCAGTATAATAATCTATACTGGGGTTCAAAACCCTGGCAAAGAATAGTAGTATTTCAAATTGTCAACTCCTGTAGGCTTTTAGTAATAACATATTTAGGATCTATCATATCAGATCTACATAGAGAATAGCAATAAAAATAGCATTATTCTTTCTTTATAGTTATACATGGAGTTGACAAAACAATTTGGCAGTACTGGTTGTTTACATTTTCTTCTTCCAAAAGAAATATGTGCTGAAATACAATGACCCTCACCAAATTTTTCAAAATAGTTTTGAACAAAACAATAAATACTATCTGCCATTGTTGCTTACACTTAAGGAACACAGTTCAATACATTAAATAAGGTGAAATGGAAAGAAAGATCAAAGATAAAACAGTTCCCCAACTTAAAAGAACATAAAAAAACCCTTTGAAATCACATTGTTTATTATCAAGAAATGCTGCAGGCTTATCAGAAAGATACCATACATGAGATCTGTGCATATATTTGGAATTTAGGGATTCTATGTTCATTATAGCAAGCCATCAAACATCAGCTACAACAAAGCCACCTGTTCCACTCATCTCTTCATACCAGAAAATCTAATGGTAGAAATATTAAACTTAGAAAATAATAAACAATAATAATTTAAAAACTATTTACTAGAAAAGATTAAGTTCATAAGACAGCAAAACATAAAAACAGAAATATAAAATATTATTCAATCATTCAAAAATATATTCATTAAATCCTATCAGCAGGCATTATTTTAGGCACTGGGGGTACAGCAGTGAACAAAGTAGACAGCATCACTTCCATGAAGAGCCTACAGGTTCCTGGAGGAAGAAGACAGTAAATAGCATAAATTCATCAAATATACAGATGGTCCCTTACTAACAATGGTTCAGCTTAAGTTTCTTTGACATAATGATACCACGGAAGTGATATAGATTAACTAGAAATAGCATTTCCAATTTTAAATTTTGATCTTTTCCCAGGTTAGTGATAATGGGTATGAAATTCTCTCATGATGCTGGGCAGTAGCAGTGAGCCACAGCCCCCAGTCAACCATGTGATCATGAGAGCAAGCAGTCACACACTTACAACCATTCTAGACCCATACAGCCATTCTGTTTTTCACCTTTAGTACAGTATTCAATAAATCATATCTTATAATAACATATGTTTTGTGTGAAATGATTTTACCCAACTGTAGGCTAATGTAAGTGTTCTGAATATGTCTAAGGTACATAAAGCTAAGCTATGATATTCAGTATATTTTCAAACTTAGAATGGATTTATCAGTAGGTAACTCCATTTAAATCAAGGAAGATGTGTACAGACTTTTAGATAGTGATAAACACTACAGAGAAGGGGAATAGAAGCAGTATTTGGACAATAAGAATTTAAAATGGCTAAAATTAACAAAACAGGAAATAACAAATGTTGGTGAGGATGTGAAGAAAGAGGAACATTCTACACAGCTGGTGAGAATGCAAGTTGGTACAGCCACTCTGGAAAATAGTATGGAAGTTCCTTAAGAAGTTAAAAACAGAGCTACCCTATGACCCAGCAATTGCACTACTGAGTATTTATCCCAAAGATACAGATATAATGAAAAGAAGGGGCACATGTACTCCAGTTTTCATAGCATTAGGGTCCACAGTAGCCAAACTGTGGAAGGAGCAGAGATTTCCTTCAACAGATGAATGGATAGATAGAGGGGGATACGATGGCAGAGAAGTAGGGGACCCTTTTAAAAACAGTCCCCTGAAATGAGCTAAATATATACCAGAACACTCTGAACACCCATGAAATCAGCTTGAGATGTAAGACTCACCAAGGCAGAAGAGCATCAGCAGAGAGGTAAAGTGGAGCAGGAGCACTTGGACTGATTTCAGAGGAGAAACAGAAGGGGGAGGGAGTTACCAGAAATGACCCATTGGAAAGCAATACCCCAATAGGAGAGTGCCCTGTGCTTTGGAACCAGCATCAACTTGGAGTCCACTTAAAAGCACTCAAAAGCAAAAGGTCTTAAGAGACAGCTGGGGGGATCTCATGGCCACTGACAGGGACATAAAACTGCGGTCTGGGGGCGGCAGTAGAAGGTGCTCCCTGGAGCCTGAGTAAAGCCGGTGGCTCAGGGGAAACCCCTGAAACTGCATTTGCACCACTGCTTGTGCTGGGTGTGCACAAACTCTGCCACAGCATTCCACCCAATGAGTGAGACCTTGGGGTCCTAGTGCACCCAACATGGGTGTGGGCTCCAAAGACCCTCCAGACAGTGACAAGCACACACAAACTGGTATCACTCGTCTTTCTGTGGAAAAGAGTGAAGGGACAAGCGGGGGCCTCGGGCGCCATTCTGGCTGGTGACTGGGGGTGTGCACTATATGTGAGAAGTGATGGGGTGCAGGGGAGAGTACAGAGGGGGAGTCTGTGTGTCCTGGACTATCCAGAGGAGAGCCCACTGAGGCTTTTCTCTGAGATGGAGGTGGTTTGGGTGTGGACAGCTTACTTTGCTTTGACTCTCCAACAAGCTGCAAAAATGAGGCACCTGGGTGGCTCAGTTGGTTAAGCGACTGCCTTAGCTCAGGCCATGATCCTAGATTCCTGGGATCCAGCCCCACATTGAGGCTCAGCGGGAAGCCTGCTTCTCCCTCTCTCACTCCCCCTGCTTGTGTTTCTCTCTGTCAAATAAATTTAAAAAAAAAAAAAGAAGAAGAAGCTGAAAAACACTTCCAAGCAACAAAACACTCCAGAGAACAAAAGCCTGAAAAATCAGTTTCCATAGAGCCCAGCCACTTAATAGCGGTAGGGAGACTCAACCCAAGCAACATTGACTGAAAAAACAATGTGGCAGTCCCCTTCCCCAGAAGGTAAGACAGAAGAACAAGAGGAAAACCACCAAAGGGTCTCCATAGAAGTGTAAAACCCCAACATCAAGAGAAAAAACAATATATTAAACTCCCAGTACTACCCCCAAATCTGTATATTTATAGATACAGCTTTTCATTTTATTTTTTAACTTCCTTTCATTTTTATTTTTTTTAAGTTTTCTTTTTATTTTAAACTCTTTTTCATGATTCTTGCTCTTTTGTTTTTTAACCCACCTATTACAACTTGATATTTAAGACAATATTCCATAATAACATTTAACTTGTACTTTTTTGCATAAATATACCTGTGTTTGTTTGTTTCTTTTTCCCCCCTTTTTAAAATATACATATAGTTTTAAGCTTCAAGGTAATCCTTCATTCCTATTCAATACTACCCTTATATATAAACCAATTTTAATTTCCCTATATTTCTAGAAAGTTGAGTCCTCTAACAATAATAAGATACACCAAGAAGGAACTAAAATACTTTCCTCACCCATTATGAAGGCTGTACTCACCTTCCCATCTTATTCTTCTGTCCTTGATTCTGTGTATTTGTTTTTGCCTTTGTACTATATAAATATTATTTGGGGTCACTTGGGCTGGATTTTACTTTTTGCTTTTTTGGCCTTTCTTTTACTTTTAATGGTCTTTTTGCTTATTCTTTTTTTTATTTTTGTACCATATAAGTCCTACCATTGGGGCGCATTTTGGCCGGGTTTTTTCTTGCTTTTTTTCTCCTTTCCTCTCTCTATTTTCTTTCTTCTTCCTTTTTGGTGGTGACTTCTGATTACTCTGAAACCTTCAAATGAGCAACTCACCTGGATCGTGGCTGATATATTCAGCTATGCATCCCCTCCACCACCCCTCACCAATATGACTCAGAGGAGGAACACCCAACAGAAGAAAAACTCAGAGGCTTCAACCCCTGTCACAGAACATGGACAGAAACGATGTGACAGAAATGGAATTCAGGATTGCAATCATCCAAGAAAAGGCTAAGTTGGTAAAGACCATTAGTGGCAAGCTCTAAGGGCAGAAATAAAAGCCAACCTGGCAGAGGTGAAAAATGCTATCAGTGAGATCCAACCTAATCTAAATAACAGCTAGGGTAAGTGAAGCAGAAGATCGCATTAGTGATCTAGAAGACAGATTGATTGAGAATGAGGAACAGGAGAAGTCTTGGAACAAACAGCTAAAATCCCATGAAAATAAAAGACAGAATGAAACACTCCAATAGAAGAATTATTGGAATCCCTGAGGGGGTAGAGAGAGAGAAAAAACTAGAAGTTATACTTGAACAAATCCTGGGTGAAAATTTCCCTAATCTGGAGAATGAAACAAGTGTTCCTGTCCTAGAGGCAGAGAGGACACCCCCCCAAGATCAACAAGGCTAGAAAAACCTCCAGTCACATAATTGCAAAATTCACAAATCATAAATTCAAAGAATATGTCTTAAGGGCAGCTAGGGAGAAGAGACCCCTTATGTACAGAGGGAGGATCATCAGAATAACATCAGACCTATCCACAGAAACCTAGCAAGCCAAAAAGAGCTGGAAGACATATTCAGGAAATTAAATGAAAAAATATACAACCAAGGATAATGTACCTAGCAAGATAGACATTCAAAATGGAAGGAGAGATAAAGAGCTTCTAGGACCGGCAAGGACTAAAAGATTGTGTGACTACCAAGCCAGCACTACAAGAAATATTAAGGGGGTTCTATAATAGAGGAACAATCCTAAGAGTGACATAGAACAGAAATTTACACAGGCAATCTATAGAAATAAGAACTTCACAGAAAACATGATGTCAATAAAAACATATCTTTCAATAATCACTCTCACGTGAATGACCTAAATGCTACAATAAAACAGCACAGGGTTACAGACTAGATAAAATGAAAGAACCCACCCACATGCTGTCTACAAGAGACACATTTTGAATCTAAAGATACATCCAGACTGAAAGTGAGGGGATGAAGAACAATGTTTCATGCCAGTGGCCCGCAAAAAAAAAAAAAAAAAAAAAAAAAAAGCTGGGATATTGGGATATGATTCTCATATCAGACAAATTAGATTTTAATCTAAAGACTGTGGTCAGAGATACATAAAGTCACTACATCATTCTTAAAGGGTCTATCCACCAAGAAGATCTAACAATTGTAAAAACTTATACCCCAACATGGGAGCAGCCAACTAGCTAAGCCAACTGTTAAGTAAAATGAAGAGTCATATTAATACAAATACATTAATTATAGATCTTAACAAACCACTCTCAGCAATGGACAGATATTTAAACAGAAAATCAACAAAGAAACAGGAGCTTTGAATGACACATTGGACCAGATGAATCTCATAGATATATTAGGACATTCCGTGATAAAACAACAGAATACTCATTCTTCTCAAGTGCCCATGGAACTTTCTCCAGAATAGACCACATACTAGGTCATGAATGAATCAGGGGTCAATCAAAACCAAATGATTGAGATTATTCCCTGCATATTCTCCGACCACAATGCCTTGAAACTGGAACTCAACCACAAAAGAAGTTTGGAAGGAAATCAAAAACTTAAAAGCTAAAGACTATCCTGTTCAAGAATGTTTGGATCAAACAGAATATCAAAGAGGAACTTAAACAGCTCATGGAAACCAATGAGAATGAAGATATAGTGATCCAAAACCTATGGGATATGGCAAAGGCGGTCCTAAGGGAGAAATACATAGCCATCCAAGCCTCACTCAAAAAAATTGAAAAATTCCCATATAACATTTATCTTTACATCTTAAAAAACTGGAAAATCAACAACAAATTAAGCCAACCCTACACAATAGAAGGTAAATAATTAAGATTAGAGCAGTGACCAATGAATTAGAAACTGAAGATATAGTAGAACACATCAACAAAACTAGAAGCTGGTTCTTTGAAAGAACTAATAAGACTGATAAACTATTGGTCAAACTAATCCAAAAGAAAAGGGAGAGGACACAAATTAATAAAATTTTGAATGAGAGGGGAGAGATCAAAACGAACACCATGGAAATAAAAAGAATCATCTGAAATTACTGTCAACAGTTATATGTCAGTAAGTTAAACAACCTAGAAGATATGGATGTATTCCTGGAAACCTATAAACTTCCAAGACTGAAACAGGAAGAAATTGACAACCTGAATAGAGCAATATCTAGTAAGGAGATTAGAGCAGTGATCAAAAACCTCCCCTCAAAGAAACAAGAGCCCAGGACCTGATGGATTCCCTGGGGAATTCTACCAAACATTCAAAGAAGAAATAGTAGCTATTCTCCAGAAGCTGTTTCAAAAAAGCAACAGAAGGAAAGCTTCCAGACTCTTTCTATGAAGCCAGCCTTACTTTAATCCCCAAACCAGGCAAAGACTCCATCAAAAAGGAGAATTTCAGACCAGTATCCCTGATGAACATGGATGCCAAGATTCTCAACAAGATTCTACCTAATAGGATCCAACAGTATATTAAAAGATTATCTATCATGGGGCGCCTGGGTGGCTCAGTTGGTTAAGCGACTGCCTTCAGCTCAGGTCATGATCCCGGAGACCCGGGATCAAGTCCCACATCGGGCTCCCTGCTCGGCGGGAAGCCTGCTTCTCCCTCTCTCACTCCCCCTCCTTGTGTTCCCTCTCCGGCTGTGTTTCTCTCTGTCAAATAAATAAATAAAATCTTTAAAAAAAAAATTATCTATCACGACCAGGTGGGATTTATCTCTGGGATGCAAGGTGGTTCAACATTTGCAAATCAATTAGTGTGATAGAATAAATCAATAGAAGAGAGATGAACACATGGTACTTTCAATTGATGCAGAAAAAGCATTTGGCAAAATACAAATTGATTAAAACTCTTCAAAATATAGTGATAGAGGGAATATTCCTCAACCTCATAAAATCTACCTACAAAAAAACCCACAGCAAATATCATTATCAATGGAAAAAACTGACACCCTTCCCACTGAGATCACGACAAGAAAAGGATGCCCACTCTCACCTCTATTGTTCAACATAGTGTTAGAAGTTCTAGAAACAGAATCAGACAGCAGAAAGAAATAAAAGGTATCCAGCTTGGCAAAGAAGAAGTAAAACTCTCTCTCTTTGCAGAGGACATGATACTTCATATGAAAAATGCAAAGGACTCTACCCCCAATCTACAAGAACTCATACAGCAATTCAGTAATGTGGCAGGATACAAAATGCACAGAAATCAGTTGAGTTCTTATACACTAACAATGAAAATATAGAGAGGGAAATGAGAGAATCAATTTCACTTACTATAGCACCAAAAACCATAAGATACCTTGGAATAAGGTAACCAAAGGAGTCAAGGATCTGTACTCAAGGAACTACAGAACACTCATGAAAGAAATTGAAGAAGACACAAAAAGATGGAAGAGCATTCCATACTCATGGATCAGAAGAATAAACATTGTTAGAATGTCTATACTTCCCAGAGCAATCTATACTTTCAATGACATCCCCAACAAAATTCCACCAACAGTTCTCAAAGTGCTGGAACAAACAATCCTAAAATCTATATGGAACCAGAAAAGACCCTGAATTGCTAAGGAAATGTTGAAGAAGAAAAACAAAGCTGGGAGCATCATGTTGCCTGATTTCAAGCTTTATTCCAGAACTGTGATCACCAAGACAGCATGGTACTGGCACAAAAACAGACAAGTAGACCAATGGAACAGAGTAGAGAGTCCAGATATGGACCTGCAACTCTATGGTCAAATCATCTTTGACAAAGCAGGAAAAAATATCCAGTGGAAAAAGGACAGTCTCTTCAATATATGGTGCTGGAAAAATTGGAAACCTATGTAAAGAAGAATGAAACTCAACCATTCTCTTATGCCACACATGAAGATAAACTCGAAATGGATGAAAGACCTCAATGTTAGGTGGAATCCATCAAAATCCTGGAGGAAAACCTCTTTGACATTGGCCACAGCAACTTTTTTCAAGACATGTCTCCAAAGGCAAAGAAAACAAAAGCCAAAATGAACTTTTGGGACATCATCAAAATAAAAAGCTTCTGCACAGCAAAGGAAACAGTCAGCAAAACAAAGAGGCAACCCAGGAAATGGGAGAAGATATTCGCAAATGACAGTTAAGACAAAGGGCTGATATCTAAGATCTATAAAGAACTCCACAAACTCAACATTCAAAAAAAAGATGATCACATTAAAAGATGGGCAGGAGACATGAAGGGGCACTTCTCCATAGAAGATATAGAAATGGATAACAGACACATGAAAAAATGTCATCATTAGCTATCAAGGAAATCCAAATCAAAACCACATTGAGATACCTCCTTACACCAGTCAGAATGGCCAAAATTAACGAGACAGGAAACATGTTTTGCAGAGGCTATGGGGAAAGGGGAACCCTTTTACACTGTTGGTGAGAATGCAAGTTGGTGCAGCTGCTTTAGAAAACCGTGTGGAGATTCCTTAAAAAATTAAAAATAGAGATACCCTATAACCCTGCAATTACACTACTGAGAATTTACCCTAAAGATACAGGTGCAGTGAAAAGAAGGGCCATATGTATCCCAATGTTCATAGCAGCAATGGCCACAATCGCCAAACTGTGGAAAGAGCCAATATGCCCTTCAGCAGACAAATGGATAAAGAAGATATGGTCCATATATGCAATGAATTATTACACCTCCATCAGAAAGGATGAATACCCAACTTTTGTAGCAAGATGGACAGGATTGGAGGAGATTATGCTGAGTGAAATAAGCCAAGCAGAAAAAGTCAAATATCATATGGATTCACTTACTTGTGGAGCATAAGGAGTAATATGAAGGACAGTTGGAGAAGAAAAGGAATTGTGAGCCCTGGTAAATCAGGGAAAGGGATGAAACATGAGAGACTTTGGACTTAGAAACAAACCGAGGACTTTGGAAGGGAGGGTGGTGGGAGGATGGGTGAGCCTGGTGGTGGGTATTGAGGGCACAAATTGCATGGAGCAGTGGGTATGGGGCATAAACAATGAATCTTGGAACACTGAAAAAAATAAAATAATGTAATAAAAAATAAAGAAAAGAATAAAAAAACAGAATGAATAAAGATGTGCTTCACATATACAATGGAATATTACTCAGCCATCAGAAAGGATGAATACCTACCATTTACACTGACATGGATGGAACCCGAGGGGATTATGCTATGTGAAATAAGTCAATCAGAGAAAGACAATTATCATATGGTTTCACTCATATGTGGAATATAAGAAATAGTGCAGAGGATCATAAGGAAAGGGAGGGGAAACTGAATGGGAAGAAATCAGAGAGGGAGACGAACCACGAGAGACTCTTGACTCCAGGAAACAATGTGAGGGTTGCAGAAGAGGAGATCAGTAGTGGGTTGGGGTAACTGGTTTATGGGCATTAAGGAGGGCACATGATGTGATGAACATTAGGTGTTATACACAACAGATTAATCACTGAACACTACATCAGAATCTAATGATGTACTGTAAGTGGGCTAACTGAATTTAAATTAAAAATAAATAAACAAGTAAAATGTTAGAGTAGTCTGAGGAGACCTTATTGAATTTCCTTCCTAAATGAAAGGAGAATGAAAGGAGAAGTCATGCAGATATCTGTAGGGTGAATATTTCAAACAGTGGAAATAACAAAGGTAAAAAGGGAAGGCCATGTTGCTGGAACAGAATAAGCAAAGGAGAGAGTACTAGGACATGAAGTAAGAGGTAATGGCCAGCTACATATGTATGACCTTAGTGATCCTTTTAAGGACTTTTTTTAAAATGACATGAGGGTGTTAAGCAGAGTGACACTTTTTTTTTTTAAGATTTTATTTATTTATTTGACAGAGAGAAACACAGAAAGAGAGGGAACACAAGCAGGGGGAGTGAGAGAGGGAGAAGCAGGCTTCCCACAGAGCAGAGAGCCTCATGTGGGGCTTGATTCCGGGTCTCCAGGATCATGACCTGAGCCAAAGGCAGTCGCTTAACCAACTGAGCCACCCAGGTGCCCCACAGGGAGTGACACTCTTGCTGCTGTTTTGAGAGCAGGTAGTGAGAGACAGAGAAAATGAAAGAGAGACTAGCTGGAAGCCATCCCAGACAGCTTCATTTTGCTCTTCCACCTTTACTCCCTACCCTTTTTACCTTTTTCTCTGCCTTAAGAAGCTGACCTCTGTATACTTGACCA
This sequence comes from Spilogale gracilis, assembly GCA_004023965.1. Lineage (NCBI taxonomy): Eukaryota > Metazoa > Chordata > Mammalia > Carnivora > Mephitidae > Spilogale > Spilogale gracilis. The sequence goes on from PITA01018515.1 coordinate 20,900, forward strand.
GCCGAGCTCCCAGGAAAATCTGGGAAGAGATCAGAGGAAGGAGGAAGAGTGAGGTCAGCATTTCCTTGGATTTAGAGTTTGCCTATGCCTGGTTATATTATTCAATTATTCAATGAAAGGTCACTGATCCTTTCAAATATACCAAATTAAATAAACTTTCTAAACTTCTGGACTATTCCAATTATCCTCATTTGTATTAGTTTCCTACAGCTATCCTAACAAAGTACCACAAACTGAAAAGCTTAGTACCAAAATTTATTGTCTCACTTTTCTCAGGATGGGAGCCTAAATCAAGGTGTCAGCAGGGGTAGTTCCTTCAGAGGGCCATGAAAGGTAATCTATTCCATATCTCTCTTCTAATTTCCAGTACCCTCAGGTGTTCTCTGGTTACAGATGATGTTATCCCTGGGTCTTTATATTGTTTTCCCTCAACACATGTTAATTCTTTGTCTAAATTTCCCCTTTTTATAAGGATACTAGTCATACCTAGAGTGAAGCCCATCCCAATGACCTCATCTTAAATTATGTATCTGCAAAGAGCTTATTTCCAAAGAAAGTCACATTCATAGTTACTGGGGATTAGGACTTCGGTATCTTCCCCCTCCTTCTCACCCTCCCTCAACACCACCACATTGAGAAGAGATGTCAACCCACAAAATTCGTCTCCCAGGTTCAGGAATGAAAATCACCTAGCTGCCACTAGCTCCAGTTCTGATTTTCTTAAAAATCATACTTAAGTAAAATGCCTTTGTAAAGAAAACCTATTGCCTATCATATTTGAGTATGTCATCTATTTGCTATTGGGATCCTAGTTATACACAATAAGAGAAATGGTGGTAACTTGCATCAGAATGCTGGCAATAGAATTAATGAGATGTGGTCACCAATCTGAATATAATTTTGAATATGAGGCAACAGGACCTGTCAAAGAACTAAATACAAATAGGATATGACAGAATGAGGTAAGTCCGTGATTTGTGACCTGAATAACTGAAGAATAGTGGTTTTCCATAAGGAGCAAAATTGGCTGGAAGGGAGTATAATTTCATTACTTTACAAAGTTCTATATTGTTGAGATGGTTTGTAAAAAAAAATGTGCTATTTTTGTAATTAAAACAAAAACACATTAAAAATATATGTAGGACTGGATCAACTTTCAGTATGACAGGATGAAGAGCTCTGTTGACCCACTCCAAGGTAGGATAGGTGAAAATTATTTTTAAAAAACAATCACTTAAAGAGTCTGGAATTGGTTCCCAGGGCTTTCACTCTCCCTAGCCCCTAGCCTAGGGTTCTTTCTGGGAGAAGCAAGACCAACTTTTCTCATCCCACCCCTACTTGATTGGTGCTGAGGCTAACTCTTGGGCAAGTAAGTCAGAAATAATATTCTTAAATACATCTTTCTTATGGAAAGCAAAAAAGGTCATTTTAGGGTTGTATAGAATTATCATTTTTTTCCTTTCATTTCCCAAAAGAATAGACTGCTGCAATCTCATAATGGAATTCACAAGTATAAAAGGTCCAACTATACAGTTGACCTGAACTAAAACATGTTCTCGTGTATGAATAATATGTAGTTAATGTGATTTAGTAACACATACTTTTTAATGAAAATTTTACTAGGACTACTGCAGGAATAGTGTAAATATGAAGTTCATTTTTGAAAATGCAAAGTACCTGTCTCCTCAGAAAATCAATCATAACAGGTTTAAGGCAAAATTCAAACTTTATTTCTATACCTTTTTCCCTGAACTCTCAAATATTACCCAGGCTCTCCTTATAACCTTACTAACTGTTCCTGATCACTGTTTCTTTTAATTGATGCATAATTAACATACAGTGTTATATTAATTTCAGGTGTACAATATTATACAATATTGGTATACAATACTCAGTGCTCATTACCATAAGTATACTTTTAATCCCCTTTAGATATTTTATCTCTTCCCCCCTCCACCTTTCCTCTGTGTCAATCAGCAGTTTGCTCTCTGTATTTATAATTTTGTCTCTTTTTTCCTCTGTTCAGTTGTTTTGTTTCTTAAATTCCACATAAGAGTGAAATACTATTGTATTTGTCCTTCTCTGACTGAATTATTTCACTTAGGGTTATACTCCGTAGGTCCAACCATGTTGCAGCAAATGGCAAGATCCCATGCTTTTTGTGGTTGAGTAATATTCCAATGGAATATTTATACACACACACACACACACACACACACACACACACACAAACAGAGAGAGATAAATACTCCATCTCTTCTTTATTCATTCAACTATATCTCTGAGTCTTTTTCCCCATCTCCCATATATTATCCAGTCTCTAGTCTCTATTTTAACCGTCCTCTCAGTTTCTGATTACTTTTATCAACATTACAGTATATTAGAAGGAATTGGAAATTCTCTACAGCTTTTATTCACATCTTTTTGCACTCCCTATTTCTTCTCACATAACTTCAACTTTACTAAAACATGTTGCTTTTTATTTTCATATGATTCTTTACAGATTTATAATTAATTGTTCAAACTTTCAATTCTTTTTAGGAATATAGCTGGATAATCAGGTCTAACTTCCAAGATTTATGTAATAGTATACTCCTTAGCACATTTCAATGTGAAATGGAAACATCAGTAAGTATAGAGCTAATACTTGTCATTTAAACATCTGTATTACTTAGAAATATATTATGTTATGGCATATTAGATAGAGAGAAGATACTAGTTCAAGAAATACTTATTGAGCATCCACTTTGCAGGGCTATGGACATATATATTTGATTAAGATAGGTATGGCACTTGCTGTCTTATAGTTTAGGGTATTGAAAATATTTTTGAATCACTCACATGTACTGAAGTGGGAGGATCAGAGAGGATGGTGCATTATCTAAGGTTATTCTATTACTAGTGGTGGAGCTTATACAGTTTCACTCACTCCAAAGTTAGTTTTCAAATAACTTACATGATACCCTATTTTACTGAATTATCTCCATCTTCATAGATAGATAAACCAGAACAGTCTAAAGTTAAGAACTATTGTTCTTAGAGTATGTTCAAAAAATCAATTACAGTTGATTACTAGCATAGAGGAAGCAAGGGTTTTGAAGAAAAAGAAAACTTCAGTTTGAATATGGTTCCCATTTACTTAGGAGAGTAAATGTTGAACGAATATTAGTTAAATCTGTTAAACATAAAAAGAGATAGTTATGAAGGCTTCAGTCATTTTGTATTCTCCTCATTTGCTTTAGTGGAACTGTGGTAGAGCAAGATGGACTCACAAAGATGTCTGCATTCTAGTCTCCCAAATCTGTAAATATGTTACCTTTAATGACAAAAAAGACTTCACAAATATGATTAATTTAAGGATCCAGATATGAGGATATTATTTTGGATTATCTATGGTGGTCCAATGCAATCCCTATAGTCCTAATAAGAGGGAGACAAAAGGTAAAAGTCAGAATAAAGAGATCGGTTAATAGAAGCTAAAGACATTGACGGAAGAATCATGAACCAAGGAATGTAGACCCAAGTGCAGACTTCTAACCATGACAATTGTAATATAATAAATGTGTGTTGTTTTAAGCCACTAAGTTTGTAGTAATTTGTTATAGTAGCAATAAGAAACTAATGCAGAACCTACTGTTAAAACATACTAAATGTATCTTTAAGGAGAGCCAAGAACACAAAGAAACTATGAAAAGCTTGGAGGAACTATTCAGAGGCAAAGATTATCTGAGCTTGCTATCTCCTAATCAAAATATTCTTCTAACCAGCCTCTTATTTTCATTCCACTGTATTGGGTTCAATGGGATTTCACAAATTAAAGGCTTTTATTTAGAGTAAATGTTCACACTTATTGATATTTACTCTATTTTATGTATAGTTTGAAGGATAATAATAAAGTATAACATTTACTACTCCCAAAGAGATAAGGCAGAATGAAGTAGTCACTCTTATTATTTGATATTTGATATGGAGACATTCAGGCATGGAAAGAAACCTACCCAACATCAAGCAATTAAGAAGTGCTGCACTGGTTCAAGCTAATAGATAACTAGACGAGAGAGGCATCCTTCTCACATTTAACCATTCAAAACTATAAATATAAATTATAACTTGGTAAGAATTATGGTGTCTGGTCATTTTCTAGATAATATGTAGTACATTTTAGTACAAAAGAAATGAACACATTTGATGCACAGAGAGTAATGTAAGTTGGTTTTGTCATTTGTAAATTATATGGCTAAGGATGCTGAGTATTTATGAAAAAGAGACATTAAGAAGTAGTTATAAGAGAGGAATAAAATGAAGATAGTTAAATTTTAAAACAAACTTTTATTTTTCTTTTGACATTCCCCAATATTGGCCCCACAAATACAACAGGAAACATATCCTCTCTTAAATTAAGTTTTTTTTTAAAGATTTTATTTATTTATTTGACAGAGAGAAACACAGCTAGAGAGGGCATACAAGCATGGGGGATGAGAGAGGGAGAAGCAGGCTTCCTGCTGAGCAGGGAGCCCAATGCAGGGCTCGATCCTGGGTCTCCAGGATCATTACCTGAGCCCAAGGCAGTCACTTAACCAACTGAGCCACCCAGTGCTCCAGAAACTCATCCTCTCTTAAATCAAACCCAAATGCTCTGTGGTCTCCTAGCCCTAATCTTTATCACCACTACTGTATATTAACAACATATTTTATTTTTAGATATTGCGATTTAAGACCAAGCAACTATTTATAACATTATTTTAGGAGAAAAATATATTCTAAGTTCCAAATAGCCAACTGACAAATAACTTTTAAATTGCAAGTAGTTTAGGGGCTTTAGAGATTGCATGTGGGCTAACTTAGCAAGTAAAAAAAACATAAACAAAAAGTTAATCAGCTGAAAATACTCATAACTTGGTGGCCTTTAGTTATTTGGAATAAAAACAAAACAAATTGTTGTCTTTCCCAGATCAAGTTTAATCACTGTCTCAAGGCAATCTAACATGGCAATACCAGAAGATTCTGAACTCACCTTGTCCCACAGACATATCAAATCTGTAGCTACATATGAAACAATTCCTTCTGAAAAAGACCTGAAAACTGGCTAAATAGCTCCTATCCAACAAATGGTAAGAGGGCCAAACTGAGATGAGTAGAAGAGGCAGAGCTACAGATCCACCAAATATCCAGTGCCCTGAACAGCAACCACGATTGGGAGGATCTCCCAAATCTAGAGTTTCTCCCTGAGGAGGAGTTTGTGGTCCACATCAGGCACCCAATCCTTGGAACCTGACATAGAGAGGCAAGTCCCAAAAATACCTGTCTTTAAAAATCAACAGAGCAAACAATTTGGAAACCCAAGGACTACAGAGAAATGTGATATTTTTAAAGGACCTACAAGCAGACTAAAGACCCCAGGTAAGAGGGCAAAAGCAGCAGTTTTTTCAAAGTGCCTAGACAAACCCAGAGAGTTAAGCAAAATGAGGAAATAAAGAGGAATTTGTTTCAAATGAAAGAACAAGATGAAACCTGGGGGCAGGGGGGGGACTTAATGAAATAGAGATAAGCAATTCACCTGATAAAGAGTTCAAAGTAATGCTAATGCTCACCAAAATTGGGAGAGGAATAAATGAAGACAGTAGGAACTTTAATAAAGAGCCAGAAAAGACAAGAAAGTACCAAACAGAAGTCACAGATCTAAAAAATAAAATAACTGAACTGAAAAATGCACTCAGTGGATTCAACAGCAGACTAAACAAAGCAGAAGAAAGGATCAGTAATCTAGAAGACAAGGCCGTGGATTTTACATAAGAAGAGCAGCAATCGGGATGCCTGGGTGGCTCAGTTGGTTAAGCGACTGCCTTTGGCTCAGGTCATGATCCTGGAGACCCAGGATCGAGTCCCATATCAGGCTTCCTGTTCGGTGGGAAGCCTGCTTCTCCCTCTCTCACTCCCCCTGCTTGTGTTCCCTCTCTCGCTGTGTTTCTCTCTGTCAAATAAATAAAATCTTAAAAAAAAAAAAAGAGCAGCAAAAAGAAAAAAAGAATTTTAAAAAGTTAAGAGCAATTAAGGGGCCAATGAATGGCATCAAGCAGAATAATATTTGCATTTATAGGAGACCCAGGAGGAGAAGGAAGAAAAAGGTAGAAAATTACTTGAAGAAGCAACAGTTGAAAACTTAACTAATCTGGGGAAAGAAATAGATATCCAGTTTCAAAAAAGCCCAGAAAGTTCCAAAAAAGATCAACACCAAAAGATCCACACCAAGCAACATTATGATTAAAATGTCCAAAAGCAAAGGTGACAAAAGCAAAAATAAATGAGTGAGACTATCAAACTAAAACTCTTCTGCACTGAAAGAAAACAATCAATAAAATGAAAAGATAACCTAATTAACAGGAGAAAATATATGCAAATCACATATCTGATAAGGAGCAAATATCCCAAATATAAAAAGAACTCACACAACTCAATACCAAAAAAAGCAAACGATTTGGTTTAAAAGTGGGCAAAGAATGTGAGTAGACATTTTTCCAAAGAAGACATATAGATGGCTAAAAGGCACATAAAAGATGTTCCAATCACTCATCATCAGAGAAATGCAAATCAAAACTACAATGAGGTATTACTTCACACATGCTGTACAGTGAGTACCAAAAAGAGAAGAAAAAACAAGTGTCAACAAGACTGTTAGGAAAAGGAACCTTAATGTGTTATTAAATGGGAATATATACTGGTTAAACCACAAGGAAAACAGTGTGGAGGTTCCTCAGAAAATTAAAATAGTACTATCATATGATCCAACAATTCCACTTCTGGGTATTTATCAGAAGAAAGTGGAAACACAAATCTCAAAAGATATATGCACCCCCATCTTAACTGCAGCAATATTTACAATAGCTAATATATGGAAACAATGTAAGTGTCCATCAAATGATGAATGGTTAAAGATGTCACACACACACACACACACACACACACACACACACACTACACTGAAATACTTCTGAGCCCTAAAATAGAATAAAATCTTGCCATGTGCAACATGGACAGACCTTGAGGATATTAAGCTAAATGAAATAAATCAGAAAAAAAAAAACAAAATAATAAATAAAACAAAATAAAAACAAAACTCATAGATACACAAAACAGAATGGTGATTGCCAGAGGGGAAGATGGGTGAGGGAGTGGGTAAAATGCATGAAGGGGGTCAAAGGTACAAAATAAATAAGTCACAGGGATGTAACATATAGCATGATGACTATAATCAATAATACTATAGTGCATATTTGAAAGTTGCTGAGAGTAAATTTAAAAATACTCATAAAAAAGTGAATATTTTTTTTAATTTTAGATCCCTTTTTCCAACATTCATTTTCAAAATTTAACATGCCATGTTTGAATATACAACCTGACGGAAGTTTTTAACTGAACTGTTTAAACTTAAGATTTCTCTGTAGAACAACAAATATATTAGATTTGCTACAATAAACACTTAATAAAATCCACTCTCTCTTCTAAATTTTACTAGTTCTACCTCTAAATTTTCTAGCCAGGTACTCTTAAGTTTTCTTTAAATATCCTTTCTAGACTGATGATTATGATTTTCTTGCAAGTGCCTACATAAGATAGCAATCTTCTGTTTTTCTAGTGCGAAACTTAAATTGATAAAAATAAAGCAATCATTATCCTTTAGAATTCAACACATGTCTTCAAAAGGACACTTATATATTTGAATAAATTCCAAGACAACAAAGGCAACAAAGTTGTCTGTCACACTTTAAAAGAACATGGTCAGTATATTCCTATCATATTCCAGAGTACATACAGCAGTATACAATCTGGTTCCTAATAATGTCTTAGGGCCCATGTTTTCCTAATCAATATTGTTTTTCTAGGTTATTTGTGTGATATCCAATTAGATGTTATTACAAGATTACTTTCTTCTTTCAAAATATTTACTTTGATTCTTTTTATCTCATAATGCTGATGTAGCCCTATTGTAGGGATTGGTAACTCAGTTACATTGTTAGGAATTATGATAGTGTACAGTGATCTGGGTCCTGTTTGTCCATAGTCCCTCCTGCAGATAAAACAGTTGGACTGAAAACGTAATGAAAATCTGGTACTGCATCCATAAAGGGGGAGATAAATTTCCTTTCCATGTAAATACATTCTCAAGAGAACCAGATGACATTAGCAAAAAATGGCAGAGTAAGACTCTCCAAAAATTCTCTTCTATATATATTGTCAGAATCAACATCTTCAGGACTCTGGAAATTAGGCAAAGACTTGCAGCAATTCTTATTTAAGAAAAACAGCTGAATCTCAGTAAAACCAGTGAGCTATGTGGCATTTTTAACTTGTCTTCATCACAGTCCCAATTCCCTATCTTGGTGGTAGCCTTGCAAACCACCAGGCTGCAATCATGGTAAAAACTAGCAGTATGGCACCAACAGAGGGGGAAGAACAGTGTTAGGGCATTTTCAAAGCTCCATTTCCAGGAAATGTTAAATATTTGACTTGCATGGTAATTCTTAGAAGACCTCACTTGCAAAACTGCTTTTATTTGACCATATTCTGAACTAACCCAATGTGAAAAGCCTTCCCCTGGAGTATGTGTTGAAAAAGTTACAGGTAATTACTTAACTTTGCAACTCCCTGGAGTAGTGGACAAGAATTGGGTCAGTTGGGGCACCTGCGTGGCTTGGTTGGTTATGCCACTGCCTTTGGCTCAGGTCATGATGCCAGGATACTGGGATCAAGTCCAACATCAGACTCCCAGCTCCATGGGGAGTCTGCTTCTCCCTCTGACCTTCTCCCCTCTCATGCTCTCTCTCACTCTCTCTCTTTCAAATAAATAAATAAATAAAACTTAAAAAAAAGAAAAAAGAATTGGGTCAAGCCAAAGACTAACCAAAATATTTATAAAGAAAACCTACATAATGAGGTGCCCACAGGTCTTTGAAAAGTACCAACATATTGTTGGGAATATAAAAGGCTATGTGCATTCACAGGTTATGCACTTGTGAAGGACTCTGCACATACAAAGACCTGAGAAGGCCCTAAGATTTCACCTGTGGTTGACTTCAGGCTTTGTTTGAACAGTAATTAAAGGCTAAGGGGGAATATTTCAACTGTCTAAATGGGTATTGAAAATATACCTCAAGATACAGAGCCATTCTCAGAAAATACAAAGACAAAATCTCTATCCAAACATTAGCTGACAACTAAACTAACTGAGCAAAGATTCCAATGGTCACAGAGGATGAAGGATGTAGAAAATACAGAATTAGTTAAAAAAAAGTCACTAAAAAAATAGCAACAATAAACCCTGCCACAAAGATAGGGGGATGGGGTATCATGATTTCCAAAGTTGCCACATTATATTACTTAAAATGTTCAGTTTTTAAAAAACAGCAATAGAAAATGAATCTTAAGAAGAAACAAAGTGGCATAGCCATTATGCAGGAAGAAAAAAACAATTAATAAAACTTGTCCCAGAAGAGCCTACACATTGTACTTATTAGGCAAAGAATTCAAATGGACTATTTTAAATATGTTTGAAAAGTAAAGGAATATATGTCTAAAGAAATAAAAGAAAATATGGCAATATTGTTTCACCAAATACAGAATACCAGTAAAGAGACAGAAATTATAAAAAAGAACCAAATAAAAATTCTGGGGCTTAAAAGTAAAAAACTAAAAGAAAATCTATACTGTAGGACAGTAGGACTAAAAAGATGATTTAAGGAGATAGAAGAACCAACAATCTTGAAGACAGATCAATTTAGATTATACAGACTGTGGAAGAAAAAGAAAAAAAGAATGAAGAGAAATGAACTGACTCTTAAAGACCTCCGAAATGCCATTAAGCATACTAACATATACATAATAAGAGTATCAGAGGAGAGGAGAGATATAAAGGAGAAAAAATATTTGAAGAAATAATTTCCCCCAAATTTCCAAATCTGAATGACATATCGAAGAAATCCAACACGTTTACAGATTGGAAAAACAAAAACAAAACATCAGAGATCTACACTTATACAAACTGTCCAAAGCAAAGGCAAAGAGGGAATCATGAAAGAACTGTGACTTATCATGTATTATGGATCCTCAATAAGATTAACAGTTGATCTTTCATTAGAAACCAGGGAGGCCAGAAGGCAGTGGAAACATGCATTGAAGATGCTGAAAGAAAAACCAGCAAACAAAAATTTTGTATTCAGCAAAGTGATTCATTAAAACTGAAGAAAAAAATTAAAAATTATGATATAAAAGTAATAACATTTTTCACTATCAGGCTTGCACAATGAGAAATATTAAAGATAGTCCTTCAGACTGAATTGAAAGAACACTACAGAGTAACAGGTGAAGTTGGATCCATATTGCTCATGTTAAAGAAAAATTATTCAAAGTGGATCAAATACCTAAATACAATATCTAAAACTACCAAACTCTTAGAATAAAATAGGTGCATCTTCATGACCTCAGAGTCTTAGATATGATCTAAAGTATAAGCAACCAAAAAAGTAGTTAAATCAAACTTTATCAAAATCTAAAACACTTGGGTTTCAAAAGAATACTCACAGAACGGGAAAAAGCATTTACAAAATACATAGATACATCTAGACAGAATATAGCTCAGTGTTATACATGATTATCTGTCATATATCTAGTATACAGAAATTTAAAGATCGCTTATAAATCAATAATAAAAAGACAAATTACCCAATCTAAATATAGCAAAAGATTGGAACAGACATTTCTTCAGAGAAGATAAAATGCCCTAAATGCACATAAAAAGATACAGAGATACTTAACACCACTGGTCATTAGATAAATACAAAGCAAAACAAAAAATATAACTAGGATCGTTATGATCAAAAAGAGAAAATCAAGTGCTGGTGATGTGGAGAAAAAGAAGCCTGATACATTGCTGGTAGGAAGGCAAAATGATAGAACTGTTTTGGAAAATAGTTTGGCAGTTCCTCAAAAAGTTGAACATAGAGTTACCACATGACCCAACAATGTCACTCCTACATATATACTTAATAGAATTGAAAACATATGTTCACACAACAATGTGTACGCAAATGTAACAGCAGTATTATTCAAAGTAGCCCCAAGTGAAAACAAAATGCCCCAAATAAGCCCAAATGCCCATTAAATAAAAATGAATCAATAAAACAAAATGTATATGATTAATTTTATGTGTCAACTTGAATAGGGGATGCTTAAATAACTCAGTTAAACAATATTTCTGGTGTGCTAAGGTACTACTATTTTAATTGGTGAGATGAATACAACAGATAGCCCTCTTCAAGTGGGTGAGCATTGCAATCCATGAAGGGCCTGAACAGAACAAGAAGAGGAAGGCTGAATTCTCACTCTGCCTGACTAGTTCTTGCTTTAACTATTGATGGAGCTGGTACAACAATCTTCTCTTAGCACTCCTGATTCTCGGGCCTTCAGACGGGGACTGGCATGTATACCATCAGTTTTCCAGTTCTCAAGCCTACAAACGATACCACTGTTTGCCTGGGTCTCCAGCTTGCAGATGGCCAACTATAGGACTTTTTAGTCTCCATGAGCACATGAAATAATATATAATAAGTCATATATACACATACACATGCCCTAATAAGAATACTTATTGGTTCTGTTGTTCTGGTTCTCTGGAAAATCCTGACTAATGTAATGTAGTAAATCCATAAAATTGAATATTATTGATCCAAAGGAATGAAGTACTAATATATGTTCTAGCGTGAGTAATACCCTGAAAACATAATAAAAGAAATCAAACACAAAAGGCCACATTTTCAATATGATTAAATGTGATTCAACATCCATATGATTCAATTAATAAAATGTCCAGAATGGAAAAATTCACAGAGACGAAAAGTAGATTAGTGGTTGCGAGGGTTGGCATGAGTTAGAAATGGGGAGTCACTAAAGAATAGCTATGGTGTTAAAAAATAAAGTTAAAAATAGGACTACCATACAATCCAGCAATTGCATTACTAGGTATTTACCCAATGGATACAAAATATTAACCAAAAGAATACATGTATGGTTTACAGCAGCATTATCTACAATAGCCAAACTATGGAAACAGTGCAAGTGTCCAACAACTAATGAATGGATAAAGAAGATGTCACACTCACACACACACAGGAATATTCCTACGTAATAAAAAAGAATGGAATCTTGCCATTTGCAAGGAAAGGGATGAAACTATATTGTATTATGCTAAGTGAAATAAGCCAGAGAAAGAAAAGAACAATATGATTTCAGTCATGTGAGATTTAAGGAACAAAACAGAGGAGCATAGGAGAAGGGAGGGAAAAATAAAGTAAAACGAAATGATGAAATCAGGGAGGGAGAAAACCGTAAGACTCTTATCTATAGGAAACAAACTGAGGGTTGCTGGAGAGGAGGTGGGTGGGGAGATGGGGTAATCTAGTGAATGGAAGAAGATATTTGCAATATTTGCAAATAATGTACCTAATGAGGGGTTAATATCCAAAATACATAAAAAAATTTTACAACTCAATACCAAAATATAAAAAAGTGATTAAAAAACAGGCAGACGGGACACCTGGGTAGCTCAGTTGCTTGAGTCTACCTTTAGCTCAGGTCATGATCTCAGCGATCAAGCCCCACATCAGGCTCCTTGCTTGAGAGGAACCTGCTTCTCCCTCTCCCTTTGCCTGCCACTCCCCTTACTTGTGTGCTCCTTGTCTCTGTCAAATAAATAAATAAATAAATAAATAAATAAATAAATAAATAAATAAATAAAATCAATCTTTAAAAAAATAAAATAAAATAAAAATGGGCAGAAGACCTGAACAGATATTTTTTTCCAAATAAGACATACAAATAGCCAATAAATACATGAAAAGATGGTCAACATCACTAATCATCAGGAAAATGCAAATCAAAACCACAAGAGGAGCTATTACATCATACCAGTCAGAAAGGCTAGTATAAAAAAGACAAGAAAAAATAAATGTAAAGAAAAGGAAACATGAGTATAGGGTAATATAAATTGGATAGCTACTGTGGAAAATAGTATGAGGTTATTAAAAAATTAAAAATAGAAATATTATCTGATATATTAATTCCGCTACTGGGCATTTACCAAAAAAAAAAATGAAAACACTAATTCAAAAATATAGATGCACCCCTATGTTTACTGCAGCATTATTTACAATAGCCAACATATAAGCAACCCAAGTATCCACTGACAGGTGAACAAATGAAATGTAGTATTTTCACGCACACACACACACACACACACACACACACACTACTCAGCCATTAAAAAAAAGAATGAAATCTTTCCATTTTTAACAATATGAATAGACCCATAGGGTATTATCCTAAGTGAAATAAGTCAAAGAAAGGCAAACACCATATAATTTCACTTATCTGTAGAATCTAGAGAGAGAGAGATCATTTGCTGCATTTACAGTAAACATCAAAATGTACTTGGCCCCATAGATTCAAGAAGAAGACCATAGATTAAAATATTCAAGAAGACCATAGATTAAAATATCTATGGATTTTAATGTGAAGGAATGACATAAGCATGTTGTTTTAAATTAATGTAGTGGGCCTCAGCGTCTCTTAATTTTCCTATATAAATTACCAAAACAGTTTCTGAGAAACTCCAATTTAAGAAAAGTAAAGATAATTAAGTGTCACAGGGACATAATATGTCTACTAAGTAGAAATGAAGAAGCTCCTAGAAATGGTTTGCCAGTGGTCTTTACCCATATTTATATACTGGTAGGAAAACATGCAAATTTCTGTTTCTCCTCCTTAAACAGGAGGCAAATGGCTATTTATAAGCTGCTAACTTTAAAACACACACAGTGAGACTGACAGTATCCAAGCTGATCTAGATATATCCATTACTACACATTAATGTATAGTTTAAGAGGATTTCTTCATCTTCAAACGCAAACGGGAAAGAACATAGTTGACACAGACTTTCATTTCTTCCTGTCCAGAGGGATTTGTGGCCTATCATTCTTAAAGCAGTTTGGAAGAGAAGATGGACATCCTGACAGCCAGTCTCCTTATCTCTGAGAAGACACAACTGTCTGGGGTTTTGTGAACTCATATGTCATTGAAGCTGCAAAATTGCTGAGAAACAGTTTTTGAAAATTTCAAGTAATTGTGAACAATACAGAAATAATATTAATTGATCAATTAGTTCTTGTAGAAAAATGATTCTCCAAAGTGTAATAAATAATTCTTGGATATTTCTGTAGTTGGAACCCAACTAGAATGGATTACTACTTCCTTGAACTTAAATTTTCTATGTACCTCTGGAAATCAAATTCTCACAAAGCAAACAAAAATGGCATGTTTGTTTTACTTTGTCTTCTGCAGAAGATCTCTTTATGTGTGTTATAATTCCTTTTTTTAAAAAAAAATATTTATCTATTTGACAGAGAGAAACACAGCTAGAGAGGGAACACAAGCAGAGGGAGTGAGAGAGGGAGAAGCAGGCTTCCCGCGAAGCAGGGAGCCCAGTGTGGGGCTTATCCTGGGACTCTGGGATCATGACCTGAGCCGAAGGCAGTCGCTTAACCAACTGAGCCACCCAGGCACCCCACATGTTATAATTCTTTCTTTTTCACATGTTATAATTCTTATTAAATTTTAATTCCCTTGACAGTAGGTAACATGTTATTTTTAATTTTCCATGTGCACATATATGAAGATATGCATTCAATAACTATTTATTAAAGAACAAATGAGTAAATGGGAGTACATTCATTAATCATATTGAAAGATAAACTATGAATCTGAGGATCCAATAAAGGCCCCATATTTTTATTAATGCATTTATATTCATATTTTGTCAAGTCTATCATGGAGAACTTAATGACAGCTATAAATTAGTTGTCCTGCAAAACTGTCTTTAGAATGTTTTATAAAATATATATTTTAAGTTTTCTAGATAAATGATTTCTACTATAGAACTTGAATTTACATAAACTACTTGGAATTTAAAATGCTGTTCAAAGGTATATGCAGTTATACAACAGCACACCTTTACTAACTTTAGAGAATCCTGGAGACAGGAGTTCCCATATCAGGGTCAGGAGGGTCCTCTCCTCTTCATCCATAGCACTAGAGTTGGAAACGGGTACATTGAGGCCCAGCAAGAGATATTTCCCAGCCTCCTTGAAAGAGCCTCTTTCTAAAAAGTCTCTTCTGAAAATAGGTCCTAAGGAGATTGACTGATAACCCTTGAGCCATCACCAATGTAAAAGCCCCCCCTTCTTTACTAGTGTTCTCCTTTCCTCTTTCTGCTCATTAAAATAACTATGTGTTTGCAATCAAGTTCTGATTATACAGATAAGGATAGCAATCCTAGATTGCCAAGCAAGGAAACAGAAAGGTCTAGGCTCAGAATACAGAATGCAGAGCAGAGCCACCGTGAAATCTGGACACTCATCTTGGGACTGCCATGTGAAAATTAATGCATTCATCTTTTCTATAAGCAGCTGTACTTCAGAGTATCTTTGCTATAGCAAACTAGCACTTACAATAAATAATAAATTTCCAAAATAGATATAAGAAACCAAATTTCTGGGGCTCTCTTAAGGCTGAAGTTCAAACAAGGAGCCTAACTCTGCAAACTGGACCCACTTAAATAAGACATTGAGGCTAATAATCCAAACAGCAGACTCTGTATAGTATCTGTTCTGATAAGAGCAATACATATATATTAAATATTTTACAGACTGATTAAATGTGTGGATAGACAGCTGTTTATTAGATTTTGGAATTAAATACATTCCAAAGAAATTAAAAAGTGAAACACAAATGTTGGGTCCTATTCTGAAAGCTACTAAAATATAAAGTTACCTAGTGAAAATCTGCAGACATTAAAATCGAACTACCAGAGCCAATAACAGTCATTTTCTTTGTTATATTTTGAGCTAAAGACTCTTTTGGCCCTTAACAAACTCATTTGATTACCAGAATAACTGCTCCTTTACTTGTTTTTCAGCATTTACAAAATGAAATAACTTTCATCAAGATATGTCTCAGCATTGGTTTGGGCATGAAGAAATTTTGGAATGCAAAGGTAAGGCACAGTTGTAGCACTGCCCTCTATAGAAATGAATGGAGCTCAATCCCATCTCTATGGAAATGTAAGATCTCCCCATTTGTGTAAATCTTATGTTTCTCATCTCTTGAGTGGCTACAGTTGGTCTACATTGCATTGTTTTGTGTTTCTAACTGTATTTTTATTGCCCTATAAATAAAATAAGAGTGAGGAAGACTCTGCTTGAATAATAAGACAAAAATATTTACTAATCACAGAATGAGAGCACTTAAGGAATTCTTTATAATTCTAAGTTTGAATTAGTATCAAAATTGTACTTTCAATGCAGTGCCCAGATGGCTCAATCAGTTAAGCACCCAACACTTGGCTTCAGCTCGGGTCATAATCTCTGGGTCTTGGGATACAGCCTTGTGTTGGGCTTGGTGCTCACCTGGAATCTGCTTGAGATTCTCTCCCCTTCACTCTCCCTTGCCCCTGCTACTCTCTGTGCATGTGAGCAGTCTCTCAAATAAATAAATAAAATCCTTTCAATAAAAATTTACCTTAACATTTACATATATTAATTTTTAATAATTTATTTTTTCAGTGTTCCAAGATTCATTGTTTATGCCCCACACCCAGTGCTCCATGCAATTCCTGCCCTCAATACCCACCACCAGGCTCACCCATCCCCTCACCCCACTCCCTTCCAAAACCCTCAGTTCATTTCTCAGAGTCCAAAGTCTCTCAAGCTTCATCTCCCTAATTTACCCCAGTTCACATTTCCTTTTCTTCTCCCACTGTCTTCCATGTTACTCTTTATGCTCCACAAGTATGGTATTTAGAATGTTGTAAATTAGTCAACTGACAAACTTCACATAAACTTCAGGACTGAGACAACTGGTGTTTTTGTTTAACTTTACTTTCTGGGTGATAATCTGATTCACACTGATAATCAGATTCATTGTATCATAATAGACTGGGAAATGAAATACAACTTTCTTAAGTTTGCAACAGATTGCATGTATTTAATGAATAATAATCATGTTTTGTTTTACTGGAGCATCTGTATGTTTTGTTAAAAAAATCAATAAAACAAGACTAAAATTTAGAAAATGACAGAAGGGACATTTCTATGTTTAACTAAATTCATAAAATGTTGAAGTATCTGATACTAAAAATCTGTCCATTGTTACCAGGAGCCAAGTTATATCCCAGGGTTAAGGAATTGTGCTCAGGGAAAGCCTGTATTCAGGAATTCCTAATGACACAAGGTTGAATTTCAGGTTTCAACTTTGAAAGCACAATAAACTGATTACCATGTAAAGATATTTTATAAGAGGCTTCTAATAGAAGTGATGTACTTTAGAAAGCAAGGGAAGTATTTTGTTTCAACAATCACTTTTCTCATATTGGAGGCAAATTTGCAACTTCCACAGGGAAGGCAGTTCTTCCAAATCCAATCTTTGCCATCTAGCATTAGTTTTCATCTTTGTAGTCTAATATACAAATTTGTTTTTCACTTTCAAAACAATAGGGGAAAAACCATAATACCATATTGAATTTTTGGAAGCCCCTATGCTTCTGACTTGTTTTATGTAAAATAAATTTATATCTATAATTTAAAATAGCAGGAGCCTATTAATGTTGGTTACTTAAATATGCTTGTTATCTGACATTAAGAAATATGAATTACCAACATTTAAGAATGCAGAATAAAATAAAGAAATTTTGTAGGACACAATTTTTCTTTTTCTGATGCATCAATATGTGCATATTTATATATTCTGAAATATTCAACAGTCACTGTAAAAGTATGATATGTAGTTCATTTTCTTCAAACATGTCTTTTTTTAAAAAATAATTTATTTACTTGACAGAGAAAGAATGAGAGAGGAACACAAGAAGGGGGCACAGGAAAGGGAGAAGCAGGGACCCCGCCAACATGAGGCTCTATCCTAGGACCCCAAGATCATGATCAGAGCTGACGGCAGTGGCTTAAAGAGTGAGCCACCCAGGTGCCCCTCTTCAAACATGTCTTAAACAACAACATAATCCAGCCAAGGTGCAGCATTACAATCAGATTCTATAGTGAATGTTACCTGAAATTTGACTTCTCTTAAGGCTTCAGTGATGGGAAAATAATAAAAATTGCTTAAATGCTAAAAAAATATTGCATTTTCTTATAAAAATGGTAAATTTACTTTTTGAAAAGCAATATACAACTGTTTTTGTTTTTGTTTTTTTTTACTTCCATTTAGTTCCTATTAAAAAAAAGTGCTCACATCTGGACTTGTGCTTCTTTTGAGGCCGTTTTATGTCTCTACTCTGCTCCTTCTTGTCCTCATGATGGACAGGAAAAAAATCAAAGAGGGCCAAATAATCTGGAGAAATATTTCAAAATCATTTTTTGTTGTGTGTACATGTGTGACTTAATTTTTTTAAAAGATTTTATTTATTTATTTGACAGAGAGAAACACAGCTAGAGAGGGAACACAAGCAAGGGGAGTGAGAGAGAGAGAAGCAGGCTTCTCCAAGCAGGGAGCCCAATGCTGGGCTCAATCCCCATAACCTGAGCCAAAAGCAGATGCTTAAACAACTGAGCCACCCAGGCGCCCCAGTGACTTAATATTTTTGCCAATTCAAATAAATAAATAAAAAATAAGAGAAAAGGGAAATATTTTCTAAATCAATAGTACATGAAAGTGCATTAAGTAGTGAAAACAACTATGTCACATAACATTTATATTGCATTCTTACTCTGTGCCTGTATTGTTTTAAACGGCCTACATGTATCAACTTATTTCAACTTTACAATGACAATATGAGTAAACACTACTAAAATATTATTTCTTCTTTTTTTTTAATTTTATTTATTTTTTTTATTGTTACTAATTTTTTTTTTTCCAGTGTTTCAAGATTCATTCCCCATTCCCCACACCCAGTGCTCCACGCTTTAGGTGTCCCCAGTACCCACCACCAGGCTCTCCCATCCCTCCACCCCCCTCCCTCCAAGTCCCTCTGTTTGTTTCTGTGTTCAAAGTCTCTGTTGTTTCGTTTCCCTCCCTAGATTACCCTAGTTCCCATTTGCTTTCCTTCTGCCACTGTCCTCCAGTTTGCCCCTCATGCACCGCAAGTAAGTGAGACCATGCGATACTTGACTTTCTCTT
>PITA01018516.1:0-22629 GCA_004023965.1 Spilogale gracilis
TTTTTTCTTTAAAGATTTTATTTATTTATTTGACAGATCACAAGTAGGCAGAGAGGCAGGC
This sequence comes from Spilogale gracilis, assembly GCA_004023965.1. Taxonomy (NCBI): domain Eukaryota; kingdom Metazoa; phylum Chordata; class Mammalia; order Carnivora; family Mephitidae; genus Spilogale; species Spilogale gracilis. The sequence continues at coordinate 62 of PITA01018516.1, forward strand.
AGAGATAGAGGAGGAAGCAGGCTCCTTGCTAAGCAGAGAGCCCAGTGCGGGCCTTGATCCCAGGACCCTGGGATCATGACCTGAGCTGAAGGCAGAGGCTTTAATTCACTGAGCCACCCAGGCGCCTGCCATTCTGTCTTTTTAAGGTCATTTCATTTCATTGCTCTGATTACGAGTGAGAGATCTTAAAGTTTAACCCACAGGGCCGTCTTGGTTCCTCATTTCCAAGTTCTGGCAGACTTGTGGTCCAGCATGTACGTTGAAGGGCCCAGATAAAAGAGAAATGGGAGTCACTGTGAGAGGCATGTGGAACCATGGCGGCTCAGGGACTGTGTTCTGTGTCACAGGACATTCTTTTTTTTTTTTTTTTTAAGATTTTATTTATTTCAAGACAGAGAGGGGGAAGCAGGCTCCCTGCTGAGCAGGGAGCTTGATGTGGGGCTTTGTCCCAGGACCTTGAGATCATGACCAGAGCTGAAGGCAGAGGCTTAATTTTCTAAGTCACCCAGGTGCACCTTTCACGGGGCATTCTTGAGGTGTACTTTCTCACTGTGGTGTTGTTCCCTTGCAGAGAATGCCATTGATGATCCGGCCACCAGAAGGAATGGAGTAGGTTCCTCTGTCCCAAGTGGTAGGTTCTTAAAACAGCCAAGGATGGAATGAGGGCCATCTGGACCATGAAAGGACATTTTGTAATTTGGGAGTAGCATAAGGGCTTCCACCTCCCCGTCTGTTTATTCCAAATTGGCGAACAGGGGCTCTGCCTGGGCCACAGCTTCTGGCTCCTGGCTGGCATCTTCTCACCAGGGAGCTCGCACTGTCCAGCGGATGAGGGGGCCTAGGGGTGCTATGGGGCTTCCGGCTCGCTCTGCTTCCTCCTAGAGGACAAGGGATTGTAGCTGTTGCTACTGTCTGCGGCTCAGGCCCCTTTCGTCTCTGTGGGCTGGCCCTAAGTTCCCTGGCCTCTGCCTGCTGTGTTGTTTTAACTGCCCCTCCCTGCTTCTCCTTGCCTTTTCTGTCTCCTTTGTTCTCAGTTGTCCTTGCTGTCCCCCGCCCTGTGCCGAGTCCTCTGTCTTCTGCCACCCCCCGTCCATTCCCACTGCAGTCCTTGATCTCGAGCTTTGTGTTAGCTTGCTTTGTAGTGCTGACAGCAGCTGCCCCATTCCTCCTTTTTGCTTAAAGGACTCTGCATGCATCAGGAGCCTGGGGTGAGTGGTCCAGATGCACTGGCAAGTCCAGCCCGACTTTCTTGAAGGCCAGTTCCCAGGCAATGGGCTCTGCTGGGCAAGACCTGCTATGGAGGGAGGGAATCTCCCCCTGTCCCTTTTGAGGGCATCCCCCCAGTTGGTCAGTGGCTCTGCAGTGATTGCAGCCTTGACTTTGGTCCTCTGGTTCTGACATCAGTGCTCACCTGAGAGTAAGCATTTATTCAGTGGTTGGCTGGCTTATTAGAGTCAATTTCCAGTTGTGTTAGGCCAGACTTCCTGTGACTGCCCTGACCTTTGCTTTGCCCTGGGTTCACTGTTTATTCCCAGACTGGCCTCCAGGGTCATCCAGGACCTCAGGCACTGGCATGGTATCTCTAGTTTCCACCCTGTTGGAGAAGAAAATATCTCCAAGAGGGTGCTTCTGTGTCTGAGAGTGAACAAGACTGTCTTCATCAGCAGCCCAGAAAATGTGGCTGGGATGAGTCTTTGTACTAACCCTGAGATGCAGGCCTCCCCATCCAGCATTCCTTCCAGGGTGCTTGATAGAGCCCATGAGGCCTAGGAGACGACAGACCTACCCAAGGAGGGGACTCCACTCCTAGGTATCAGAGTGTCCGTGCTCCCCCAGTGGGCCCTGCTAGTCCCTGCCCCAGTCAGGCTATGTGTGCTGTGTCCATCTGAGCCTCCCTGACTTGGATGTTTCTTGTTTCAGTTTCCAGAAGGCAGGATTCGGATGACCTCTCTAGTGATATTTTCGACTACGAAGGTACAATTTTTAAAAAATATTTATATATGGGAAAAACATGTTTTCCTTAGTTGGAAATTGAGACACACTTGAGTATTTCCACTAAGGAGGGTGTAGAGCAGAGCTTTCTGATCTCTGCCAAGTGGTAGAACTCACAAGCACGCCCCAGGGCTGCCGGAAGTGGCTGTGGCACGGTTGCGGGTGGCAAAGCTTGACATTGGAGAGGCAGTCGGATGTGCCACCTCTGCCTCTCCCCAGCTGTGTGGCTACGGACAGGTGGCTGCATCTGCCTCCCAAGTATGAAATGAGCAGCCCACAATGGGTCTCCTAGGGACCAAGTCAGTACACATGCGGTGCCTAGAACAGTGCCTGACATGGAGTCATCGCCTTACAGTGGGAGTCTGGCTGTAAAGAGGAAGATCCCCAGAAACATAGAGGATTGTCCAGGGGACCAGACTGGCCACGTCTGCAGTTCACAAGTGCCTTTGGCAGAGAGCTGCTTCTCTGTTGGCTGGCAGCAGTGTGACTGCTCAGACATAGTCCATCTCTGCCTCACGTCTCAGCCCTGCTAATTTGTAATCCTTGGGTTGTGTTGTTCCCAGAATACTGCACTGCCAAAGCAGTCACTGGGCCTTGCCGTGCGTCCTTCCCACGCTGGTACTTTGATGCGGAGAAGAACTCTTGTGACAGCTTCATCTATGGAGGGTGCCGGGGCAATAAAAACATCTATCTTTCTGAGGAGGAGTGCATGCACCGCTGCTTTGGTGAGCCTGCCTGATTCCTAAATGCAAAGGTGGACGAGGCCCCTTGATAGGACATGGGTCCATTTCCCCATCCCTGAAAGAACAGCAGTGCTGTCATTTGGATGCTACCATTCTTTGGCTCCCTTGTGGGGAAGAGGTGGTCTTTGGGCCTGGCTCTTGCACAGATAAGTCCTGGGTCCCCACCAGGGTGGTAAGGCCTCAGAACCCTCCAAAGCGCTGGAAGAAGTCCCTTAGAAAGAGCATCCTGTGAACCTCTGGTTGGTGGCAGCTCTGGAGAGCAGGAGGATGGTGCTCTGACCTTGGTGTTTGTTTTTTTCCTAGGCAAGCAGTTGTACCCCGTCCTGCCCCGTGGCACTAAAGGTAAGAGGGAGGACTCTGGCTCTCCTCCATCTGCCTTCCCTGACAGAGCTGAGCTGTGCTTTTGCAAGCTCCTGTTGTCTCTGACACATAATCCTTCACTGTAAACCACTTTTGGGTTGAAAGTCATGTTTCTGCACGAGAATGGTCAGGCAGCTTGGAGCATATGGTGGATGTTTGTTCCAGGGTGGGGTGGGGCTGGAAGGAGGTAGTCTCCACCTGGGTAGCCCTGGGATGACTGGAGGACAAGTCCTAATGTTAGGCTTGTGTGGTCTGCTGCACAGAGGCCTCAGACTGGCTCTAGGTTTGGAGGGAACTTTGCTTCTAACAGGTGTGCTGAGTTGGTCATGGGTGACAGGAAGTTGGAGAGCCCTTGCTGTGTGTGGGCCGAGTAAGGCAAGGCCAGTGCTGTTGTCCCCAAGCAGGCTGGTCTGATGAGACCCTAGGTCTCCTGTCATTTATTTCTGATTTTGCCTGAGTCATGGATGATGGTGTTTGCGCAAGAGACTGGCCACACTGGTTTGGCCTCTTTCTACCTATTTTCCTGTTCGGGAGCCCAGACCTGGCCTGCATGTCTGCTCTGTTTTAGAGGAGTGAAGCTGGAATCTGGGTTGCCAGGCACAGGGCAGAAAGCAGCCCAGGTATGGAGGGTTGCTGGTGGAGGACTGTGCTCTGTCCATTCTGTAGCCACATGGGGAGAGGGAGCCGGGGAGCTGCCCCAACAGGTGACATTCTTTAGCTGCAGCCCCCCCTTCAGTTTACCCAGGCAGTTAGGAGCATGAGGTTTCCCTCCTGGTGCATCTCAGAACACATCCTTGCCTCGATGGGCCACCGCCCTGGCCACTGCTGGCCACGACCTCTAGCTGGTCAGTGTGCTGTGTAAACACAAAACCTTGGCGTATACACATGAGCCAGAGATGTGTGCTTATTACATCCAGGTACCCATTTGGTGGCTTGGGACTCCTGCACCAGTTGCCCTTGAGAAGTAGAAATACAGAGTGGAAGTGGGGGTTTTTTCAGAAAGAACACATAGCTGCTGGTTGCACATAGCATGGCGTCTCCTTTTCTCAGTAACCTGCTTCTTGGGATGGTAGACTCCTTGAGGGCTCCTCAAGTGGGCAGTGTCTGTTGTCCAGATCCTCCCAGGCTGGAGTTAGGGGAGGTCTGGCACAAGGGCTGCTGGTCCTTGCCCTGAGCCCATGTGCATGAGTCCTTTGTGAGCCCTGTGCGGCCATGCGTGCTAGCTGTGCTCCTCTTCATCCTTCCGGTTCTGAAGCCTTTCTCTGCTCCCCAGTGGTGGTCCTGGTGGGGCTCTTCGTGATGGTCCTGATCGTCTTGCTGGGTGCCTCCGTGGTCTGCCTGATCCGGGTGGCCCGGAAGAACCAGGAGCGCACTCTCCGCACCGTCTGGAGCTCTGGGGACGACAAGGAGCACCTGGTGAAGAACACCTACGTCCTGTGATTGCCTGGCCAACCCGAGGCCACCCTTCCTTAGACTCCCTGTGGATGGCGAGAACCTGGGAAGGGAAGGCAGACAAGTGTAGCGTGTGTGTGCTTTTTAAAATAGAGTGACTGGTTTGTATTTGTACGATCATTAGGGCTTCAGGTCTCTTTGTTATTTCAGAAGGTAAGGGGTTGCTTCCTGCTCTCCTGACTGGGTCTGCTTTGAGAACCCTCTCAGAGGAGGGCTCTGCCTCACATGGCAGGTGGTCTGGCGCCAAATCAGTCAGCTGCTCTTCAGTTTAGTTCTTTGGTCCAGGTCTTAGTTTTCTTGGCTTACATTGAATCCTGTAGTGTCCTTTCCCATCACAAAAGTAATGTCTTACTAGTTTCATTTGTTTGTTTGATTTGTCTGTTTTTGTTTTTTGGTTTTTTTTTTTTTTTGGTAAACAGAAACAAGGTTTTTTTTATTAGGATTCTGAAAGGAAGAGAAGAAAATGTATAAGTTTAATAAAAAGGGCCTTCCCTTTAAAAATAAATTTCACCAAGTGCTTTCTTTCTTTATAGGATTGCTGATTTAAACTCTACCAAAATTAACACAGAACATTATGTGACATACCCCATTCTAGAAATGGACTCCTTAAAAAAAATCCTAATCTTTCAAATCTTTTTACATCTTACATTGCAGCTGAGTGACCATAAAGTTTCACCAAACAGCACTTAGCCTTAACACCTGCGGTAATCTCTGGCATTTCCTTCTATGACCCTTTTAAAAAGTTCTAGCCATACCCCACTCAGTTGGTTTTTGTTTTTCTTTGTTTTGTTTTTTAAATAATGACCCACTATAGACTAATCCACACCTTGAAACACTGCCTTTGAGGGCAAAGGAAGATTGGAGTGAGGGTGCATCCTGGCCAGGGGAAGACCGAGATCTTCCTGAGACTGGAGTAACTTTGACCAAAATCACTTTGGTATCCATGATTTTCATTATTCCATGTGGCTCTGCAATCTTTGGTCTCCCACGTGCTTCTGCAGTGAAATGAGGATGGGGTGCCACCTGGCTGAATTCGGCTTCCAGACTTCGCCCCAGTTCGGCCCACTTGTGGATGGGTGTTCCCTTCCTGTCTCTAAGACTTTGAGGCTCTTCTTTTCTTCCTCCCCATCCACACACATAGTCCTGAACATGGAACAGCGTTGGGGGAATCCATGGGGTCAGGCAGGCGGCCTGGGGCCTCCATTTGCACAGGTAACTCAGGAAGCTGGGCAAGGCCTCCTTCGTTTCACCCTTCCTAGAAATCCCCTCAGGCCATAGAACTCACATTCTGTGCATTGGGGGAGAGACTTGCACCCCATAGGACTTAGACCTCTATTCCAGAGGCCAGTTGGGCAAATACCTCACATCCTCCTTTGCAGCCTTCCTTATTTGTGGAGATGTTGCTTGGGGATTCTGGCCCTCTCCCTGCCAAGCTTTCTAGGCAGCCTGGCAGGCTAGCCTCAAGAGATGATGGTGAGCAGATGACACCTGCCTCCTATATCCGAGATAAATGGGGACCCAGCTCTGAGGGAGCCTGTGGCCCAGAGAAGGAGGCACTGAGCAGAGAGTCTCCACCCACCATTCCAGGTGTGTAGCAGTGAACAGATCACTAAACTCCTTTGAACCCCTGGTTTCCTCACCTGTACTCTGGGTGGGTGTCAGAGTTACATGAGATTGTAGGCATTAGGTGGCCCAAGGGAAGTGCTCAGCAAGCCTCCTTCAGAGGGCTGGTGTCTACCTCTGCCTTCCTGCCTGTCTCCTTATTCCTCCTCAGTAGCTGGCAGCTCCCCTCTACACCCATCCTGCTGCCCTGTGTGCCACCCTCAAACTCCCTACAGGGGGGGCTTCCAGCCCAGTGATGCCTCTGGCTGAGCAGGGGACCTTTCTCCACCTACTCGGGCAAGACTTATCTCTCCATAACTTAGTTGTGTGAAAGGTAAAAAGTGGATTTTATTTTTATTTATTTAAGATTTTATTTATTTATTTGACTATTTATTTGACAGATCACAAGTAGGCAGAGGGGCAGGCAGAGAGAGGAGGAGGAAGCAGGCTCCCTGCCAAGCAGAGAGCCCAATGTGGGCCTTGATCCCAGGATCTGGAGATCATGACCTGAGTCAAAGGCAGAGGCTTTAACCCACTGAGCCACCCAGGCCCCCTTATTTTTATTTATTTTTTAAAGATTTTATGCATTAGAGCAAAGCAAGAGAGAGCACAAGGTGAGGGGGCAGAGGGAGTAGGAGAAGCAGACTCCCCACTGAGCAGGGAGCCACTTATGGTGCTCCATCCCAGGACCCTGGGATCACGACCTGAGCCAAAAGCAGATGCTTAACCGACTGAACCACCCAGGCGTCCCCTGTTTATTAAAAATTTTACTTATTTGACAGATCACAAGTAGGCAGAGAGAGGAGGAAGCAGGCTCCCTGCTGAGCAGAGAGCCTGATTTGGGCCTTGATCCCAGGACCCTGAGATCATAACTTGAGCTGAAGGTAGAGGTTTCACCCACTGAGCCACCTAGGTGCACCCCCCCGTTTGTTTGTTTGTTTATTTATTTTTAAAGATTTTATTTATTTGACAGAGAAACACAGCGAGAGAGGGAACACAAGCAGGGGGAGTGAGAGAGGGAGAAGCAGGCCTCCCGCCGAACAGGAAGCCCGATGTGGGACTCGATCCCGGGTCTCCGATCCCGGGTCTCCGGGATGATGACCTGAGCCGAAGGCAGTCGCTCAACCAACTGAGCCACCCAGGCATCCCAACCGTTTATTTATTTTTAAAGATTTTATTAAATAATCTCTATACCCAGTGTGGGGCTCGAATTCACAGCCCCAAATTAAGAGTCATATGCGCCCCTGTGTTTGGATTTTAAAAGAAACTATTGGAAATCACTTTAATTCTGCAATAGGAAGATTCAGTGAATTTTCTTCACGCCATCAAGACCATTGAACTTCAGGTTTTTCATACGGTGTCCCATTCTGTGGACTCACTTCTACCAACACATGTCCTGTTTGTCTCAAGGGATGGGAGGCCCCGTGGTCTCCTCACTCCTGGCCGATAGACTACATCAGACCTCTGGCCCCCACTTGGCTGGCCAGTGGCATCTCACCACCGTGATTTTTCAGGCTGTGGGACTGCTGTTTCTGGGCAGCCCACTCTTAACACTCCACTGTGGCCCTTGAAACTAAACTGCCCTTTTGGAACTTTGTGGACCATTTATAGCCTAACAATGGTGATCTTGTTGGGAAGACTGCCCAATAATGGGCCAGTAGCCAGGGTATTCAGTGGCCATGTCACAGCCTTTGTCATCCTCAGGCTGCTGCTACCAGCGGGAAGTGGAATGGATTTTTTAAAAAATCACCTCATCAAAGACCTGTCACCGTCCCCTCCTGCTCCATAGACTTGAGTAAGGAGTTTGCCCACTGTGGCTGACCCTAGAATGGGATTAATTTCTAGGGCCATCTCTGGATAAAGATCAGGTCAAAGGGATTGGTAGCTACAGAAACTATTTTGAAAATTTGGGATTCTTCACTTCTCATTCTCTCGTAAGATGGATCTTTCTCCCCTCACTGCCGAGTCCAGGCCCACCTGGTGTACCTTCTGGGTGGCTGGCCGACCAGAGGGGGGCATTGGGGACTGAAGTTAATTTTGAAGAGTCTGCCTGGATTCTTCCTCGAACTGACTGGACCTACATCATGAAGGCAGTGACTGACCACTTGGTCGTTGAGTGCCCTGCTCGCCGAGTGGTCTGCCTGGTGCCTGGAACTGTAGAGACACACCAGCTATGTTCACACAGGACCCTTCCAAACCAATGGTCTGGGAGTGAGTAGGTGACAGAAGAGGTGCAGCTCCACCTCCTGGGATGGGAAGCCCTCGGGGAGGGCACCGCTCAGATGGAGGATGGTCAGCAGTGCAACCAGTGCTCCGTCCTCTATATCCAGCACCACAGCCTGCCAGTCACCACCTCCACTAAGCCCTGCACCTGGCGGTGTGGCCGGGCCTAGATGATTGTGCAGTGCCTGGTGCCGTCAGCAGCAGTCCCTGAATGTGGGCCCCACACTAGACATGGGCAGACATGTGGACCTGCATGGCCTTGCTCCAGTCTGACGATAACAAAATCACACTTGGGAGGCCTGAGCAGCCCTGGGTTATGCCAGGGATCATGGTTGAGGCTGGGACCCGCCCGTGGCACTGTCCTGGTGGTGGTCCAAGTCAGGCTTAACAGATCCTCACCTGCATGGTCCTGTACCCCAGTATACTGTGTGTGAGCACGTGGGAAAGGATGAGCCACAGTCTTTCCCATTGGGCAGCAGGGTTGTTTTGGGGCCTTGTAATTATTGGTAATGACACCAAAGAGCTGCAGGTCAGTCTGAAGTCTCTTGTGTGGGTCCTAAGGGGGATAGACTGGTCTCTGACGACATCCTGGATGGCTGAAGTATGCCCACTCCTTCAAGGCTGGAAATCTCCAGGACCCTGGACAAAAGGTTGGCCTATGTGCAGGACTTGCTGTTGCTTGCAGTCCTCTTCATAGGTCACTTTAATTAAGGGTGTGGGAGAAATGGAAAGAACTCACTCTCAGGCTGTTAGATTGATCGGAGTGGTATGCTTGTGTGAAAATTAACCAGGAGGCAGGAAGGATGGATTGCTGGCAGAGACAGGACTCCGGGCAGGGGACAGAGGATGGGGGTCTGTCTCAGGCTACTAGAAGGCTTCCTTACCAAGCCAGGAATGTGTGACCCTGACAGCTGTTTACCTGGGCCATTTCTCAGGTGGGTCTGCATCCAGTACCCTGAGGGATGAAGGAATGACTCCCTCTGGGACAAGGAGCAGGCTTGCAGGCTGCTTACCATCACTGGCAGGTTCCCTAGCTCACACCCTGCTCCTGCAGTACCACCCACTGCCCCCACGGGGCCAAGGTAACCAACACATGCTGATGCTCAAGCTGCTCGCTGCAAGTAATAAGGCTTTTTGTCTCTGACCCAGGAATCTCATGGCTTCTGCCAGCATTTTGAAAACATGCTGTTGTTTTTGTTAACTGGCTAACTTGTTAGCTTGCAAATAGAGTGAAAGCAAATCCCAGGCACAACATCAGCTGGGTGGTGGCCAAGCTTGGCTTTCCCCCACTGAGTTGTCCACCCCTTGGCCCGTCCAAATGGTGGTCTGTCAAGATGTTCTGATCAGGGCGCCTGGGTGGCTCAGTGGGTTAAAGCCTCTGCTTTCTACTCGGGTCATGATCTCAGGGTCCTGGGATCGAGGCCCACATCGGGCTCTATGCTCGGCAGGGAGCCTGCTTCCTCCTCTCTCTCTGCCTGCCTTTCTTTTTTTTCTTTTTTTTTTTTTATTGTTACTTAAATTTTTTTTTCCAATTTTTTCCCCCAGTGTTCCAAGATTCATTCCCCATTCCCCACACCCAGTGCTCCATGCAATAGGTGCCCTCAGTACCCACCACCAGCCTCTCCCATCCGCCCATCTCCCTCCCTCCAAGTCCCTCAGTTTGTTTCTGTGTCCAAAGTCTCTGTTGTTTCGTTTCTCTCCCTGGATTACCCTACTTCCCATTTACTTTCCTTCTCCTACTGTCCTCTAGGTTACCCCTTATGCAACGCAAGTAAGTGAAACCATGTGATACTTTACTTTCTCTACGTGGCTTATTTCACTCAGCATAATCTCTTCCAATCCAGTCCATATTGCTACAAAAGTTGGATATTCATCCTTTCTGATGGAGGCAATAATAATTCCATTGTATATATGTACCACATCTTTATCCATTCATCTGTTGATGGGTATCTTGGCTCTTTCCACAGTTTGTCTGCCTGCCTTTCTGCCTATTTGTGATCTATCTCTCTCTGTATAATAAATAAAATCTAAAAAAAAAAAAAAAAAAAAAGATGTTCTGATCATTAGTGTTCCAGAATGGCCAGTATCAGGGCAGCACTTTGGTCTAGTGGGAAAGGAAACTGAGTCCCTGTATGCTGTGTGCTGAAAAGTCATCCATCTCTTGGGATGTGGTTAAGTTCAAAGAAAACATTCCAGTCTGGGGATTATGATGTTTATGGGACCAGGGCACACTGTTCATGTAAACTTCAGGAAAGAGATGAAGGCAGGCCTTGCACAAGTTGCTTTTCCAGGGAGCCATGTCGGTCCTCAGATGTGCCCAAACGCAGCTCGCCTGTGGAGTACTGTGTCCCAGCAGCCCACTTTGGCTTCCCTAGCCCTGAAGTTGGCATCCAGCAATCTCTTCCTAATTTGCAGTGATTGTGTACAAACTTCAGTGTTGGGGTGAGCCTCCAAGGATGTCCATTGGTGAAATGCTAGAGAAGAGGGGAGCTGATCTAGTTGTGAACAGCAGCATCACAGCCGAGTTGGGAACACAAGTTCCTTTTTTCTGCAGGGGAGAAGGCATTGCTTACACCCTTAGGACTGAGTCACTTTAGGCAGAAATAAGGAGGAAACAAGTAGAGGAGGGCAGAGCTGTTAGAGGTCAGGGGTAGGCCAGTCCTGGGCAGGGATGTAAGTTGCTGTCCCTGCGCCCATTAGCAGGGTAAGTGAGTACTGAATGGCAGGGGCTGTTCTCCGAAGAGCAGAAAGCTGGATGTGTTCCCATTTGGCCCTCACCTTTTCCTCAAGCATTTGGGCTCACCTTCCCAGCTTTAATCTGGCCTCCAGCTATAAGTCTTCTGGGTTAGAGCAAGGGAATGCCACCAAGAAGGAGTCATGCCCCATAGGCTCCCATGTCCATTTTCCCTTTCTTCCTTTCAGTAAAGAAGTCCCCAGGTTTTTGCAAGGCACATAGTTACCCCGCGCTCTGAGCTGTATTCTCCTAGTCTCCCCTGCAGCTAGATGTGACCCTGTGTCTGACGAGGCCAGAGGGGCAGGTGCTGCTTCTGGTTGCAGCCCTTCAAAGAATCGGTGTGCCCTTCACTTGTCCTTTCCCTTCCCACAAATCTGATGGTAGAGGCCAGCATCCCTCTCTCTTCCAGCAACACCCGGGAAAGACACATGACAACCAGAGTTAGCCTGGGTCCCTAGATCATTTTATGGGAGAAAAAAGTGCAGCTATCTAGTTGAAGGCTCCTCCTGGTCTCTAACTATGATACAGGAGTGAACAAAGGGGAATTGGGAACATCAGGCTGTGTTCTTCACCGGGCCCGTTCACCCTCCCCACAGTCTTAGCCAAGTAGTAAACAGGTACTTGGTCTTAGGTCTGGAAGGTCTCCTACTACCTACCTATCTGCAATCTACTAGGCCAGTGTCCTTAGGCATGAAACTATCTTTTTGAGGCTCAGCTGCCTCACACAACATGGGCTCCTATTGCCAGATTCACTAGTATATGAGATTGTGTTCGTGAATAAAAAAACTAACCATCCCTTGCACCAGGCAGGCTCCAGACACACCGTCACTTCATGAGCTAAGTCTTCATTTCACAAAGGACAAAACTGCAGTGCAGACTGGTTGACTGACTTGTCCATGGGGCAGTAAGAGGTAGAATGAGGGTTTACCTGTGAGCAGACTGACCTCCATAACCCACACTCTTAGCCACTCTGGGCCTGGCATCATGTAACCTCACCAATTCACCAAATGATAGCACCAGATTCTGAGTCACACCATTCTGGGTGCTGAGCAAAGCAGACAAGGTCCCTAAGCCTCATGGAATTTGTTTTGCTTGGAGAAAATACTTTTTTCTCATATCAGGCATCCAGTTGTATGTAAAGCCACACCACCTCTTCTTACTCAGGGTAAATATCAAAGGCCTTTGATGTACAGGTCCCCCAACCCTCCACCCCTACCATCCTTCCTCCTCTTCTATGTCTTTCCCTCTCACTGCCACTGTGAAGTCCTTGCAGTTCTTCTTCACTTAGGTACATTACTACCTCGGGACCTTTGCACTTGTTATTCCCACTGCCAAGAACACTTCCTCTATGTGTTTACATGGTATGTCTTATCTTCAGATCTCTTTTTTAAAGAGAATCTCTTTTTAAAGATTTATTTAAGAGGGGAGAGCAGCAGAGGGAGAAGAAGCAGCAGACTCCCTGCTGAGCAGGGACCCTGATGTGGGGCTGGATCCTGGGACTCTAGGATCACAGCCAGAGCAGAAAGCAGATGCCCAGCTGACTGAGCCACTCAGGTGCCCCTCATCTTCAGATCTTTATTCAAAAAAGACTTCAGAGAAGCTTTTCCTAGTAACACTTAACCTAAAATCCAGCCTCTCCCCAACATACCATGTAGTTACCTAGCCCCCTTTCTTGCTGTATTTTTCTTAGCACATACTACTTATTAAAATCAGCTTTTTTTTTTTTTTAAGATTTTATTTAGGGGGGGCGCCTGGGTGGCTCAGTTGGTTAAGCAACTGCCTTCAGCTCAGGTCATGATCCCGGAGACCCCGGATCGAGTCCCACATCGGGCTGCCTGCTTGGCAGGAAGCCTGCTTCTCCCTCTCTCACTCCCCCTGCTTGTGTTCCCTCTCTGGCTGTGTTTCTCTCTGTCAAATAAATAAAATCTTAAAAAAAAAAAAAAGATTTTATTTAGGGGCGCCTGGGTGGCTCAGTTGGTTGGGTGACTGCCTTCGGCTCAGGTCATGATCCCGGAGACCCGGGATCAAGTCCCGCATCGGGCTCCCTGCTTGGCAGGGAAGCCTGCTTCTCCCTCTCTCACTCCCCCTGCTTGTGTTCCCTCTCTGGCTGTGTTTCTCTCTGACAAATAAAATCTTAAAAATTAATCAATTAATTAATTAAAAAAGATTTTATTTGACAGATCACAAGTAGGCAGAGAGGCAGGCAGAGAGAGAGGAGGAAGCAGGCTCCCCGCGGAGCAGAGGCTTTAACCCACTGAGCCACATAGGCGCCCGAGGCTGGGTTTTTTTTGCTGGTTTTGTTAATCTCTCTATCCCCAGCAAGTAGGTACTCAACAAATATATGCTGAAAGAATGGACGATTAAGATAACTTTTTATTACTTTTAAGGGCTAAGCTCGTCATCAAGCAGAGGAAAGAGGTCCAAGTGACCGGCAATGTGGGGCCAGCAGTGGGGGCAGGCCTCTGAGGAATGCATTTTTGAGCGAGACCTGAGTGCAGGGTGGTTCATCAATCATCCCCGGGTCCCAGCCCTCCCTCCTGCCTGCCTGCTCCTGCCATTGTGGCGGCCCAGCTGCTGGTGACAGGGCTGGCCTCTCCACGCCCAGTGGCCTGACTGTCCCAGCCCAGCATGGGGAGCCCCTTTTCCTGAGCGCCCTCCAGGGAGAGCCACAAGGGCCAGAGCCTTGGACTTGAGCCACACTGTGTGGGTGTGAATCCGAGCTCTAGCCATTCATACTACATTTGCCCCCCCATCATCTTGTTTGGTTCCTCAGTTTTCTCATCTGTAAAATAGGGATAGTAACAAGATAGATCTAATTTAAAAAGCCAAAACATTATCTTACAAGCACTTTGTGCCTGGCACAGTTCTAGAAACTAACCCATGACAAAACCATAGAGAGCCTGCCGTGTACATGAAGAAACAGGCACAGACAGTGACTTTCCTGAGCTCATCCCACTGTTGGGTGATATGGTGGGTTTTCAAATTCAGGTGGTTGATTCCAAGTTCACGTTCTTCACCCCTTCAGACACTGCTGCTCACGCGGCCATCCAGGGGTTGTTAAAGCAAGCTCCTGTCTGAAGCCCTTGGAACAGTGCCTGGCCTGCAGTAAGTACAGTGTTAGCATTACGATGGACAGATGGTCCAGGGAGGGACCCTCCCCCTCAAAAGCAGGCATCTGACCCTTTTGGGAGAAGCAGATGGCAGCCCCATCCCACTCCCCTGAAATCTACAGTTGCCCACACAGTTCCCCCTCACTTGCCAAGTCACCAGGTGGAAATTCAGCAATCACCTGTCCACCCATTTCCCACAGAAGAAAAGCCGGGTGGTGTTGGGGAAGGGCTATGAGTCAAGGCTAAGGACTGATCCAGGTTGGGTGGGGCTCGTCAGAAGTGCTTGGGCAAGGCAGTTCCCACAGCTCCTCCCCTGGCCCTTACCCTTGCCCTCCGGGCACTCGCGGCCCTCCCCACAGACCTCCTCTCACCACCATGGAGTTCGACCTGGCCGCAGGTGCGCTTCTGGGAAGTGGGGCATTTGAGGCGCAGGGGACCAGGCTAAAACCCAGAAACCTCCTCCAAGGGCGCATGCTGCACAGCACTGGCACCAACCTACCCAACTTCTCTCTACAGCTCTAGACTCCAAGAAGCCTCAGGGGACGGGCCAGGGGGCAGACCACAAACATAGCCCCCCCAAAGTTCAGGGCGCGTCAGAGGCAGGGGCGGCTGATAAACTGAGGGTAAGTCACCTCAGGACCAGGCACAACCTTCCCGGGATGAAGAGGGCGGGGCGGGGGGGGGGAGTAGGCCTTTGAACCCAGCACCCCACCGACTCGGGCCTTCCAACATGGGGGCGGGAGCTGGGTCTGGGGTCCAGGCCTCACTGCCTCGCCTCCACCTAGCAGGGCCACGGTCACCGGAGCTCCTCGGACTCCAGCAGCAGCAGCGGCAGCTCCAGCGACTCGGACATGGAAGCAAAGGTAAGAGGCTCCCCGTGAGCAGGTGCCCCAGGTAAGGGGAAAGTCCCCGGCAGTCGTCTCACCGAACCCTGGCTCTCCCCTTCATCCCATCTGCTCTCGGCCTCACAGCCTCACGCAGGCGCCTCGGAAGGGCACAAAACTACGTTGGCCAAAGTGGAGAAACCCAAGGTGAAAAAGAAGAAGGAGAAGAAAGGGAAGGCGAAGAAGGAGACTCCTCACTGAGGGGCCCGGGGCGAAGTCTCATTAAACCTTTTCTCGGCTCTCCCTCTGGTCGCGAAGTTGGGTACAGGCCCCGCCCCACCCATCCCCTTTCCCGGGGCCCCGGGCCTGCCCCCTGCTGGGCGGCCGCGCCAAGGAGAGGCTACCTACGCCGTGCCCAAGAGGGTTTATTGTTTCTGGAACAGCGGCCGCTCTGCGGGGCGGCGGGTGCCGCTGGAGATCTGGGCACCTCGGCGATGGGGGGGTACGGAGGGGGGTAGGGCCTCGGGCTGGGGGCGGCTCTGGGGCTCCTGCGGGCGAACAAAGAGGCGGCGCGGCGGCCGCGGGGAACAGCAGCTGGGGGTGTGGGCCGGGCCGCCCTCACCGCACCAGGTGGAAGGTGAGCCAGTACATGAGCAAGGGCTGCGCCGCCGCCACGGCCATGGTCAGGTACATGCGCAGTTGGTTCCTGGCCCCGCGCACCGGGACGCCCTCCGCCGCAGCCTCCGCCAGGATCTTCAGCCTCAGGGTCCGGATCTGGGGTGGGAGGGGATTCACCCTTGGGAGCCGGGCCGGGCGGGGGCGCCGGCAAGTACTTCCAACCAGGGCAGCTGGGCTGTTTCTCTGCTCCAAGGTCCGTCTCCCCACCCCACCCCACCCCACCCCCACCCCGCCCCACACCTCCTTTGAGGGATAGAGGGATGGTGAGGACTTGTTCCTCCCCCAAGGCTGGGAAGCAAATGTGAGGGCTCCGAGCTGAGTCGCAGAGCTTCCCACCTTGCCTAAGGAGGGTGCTTGAAGAGGGTGGCGAGCTCAGCCGCGGCTGCTGCTACCCTGCCTATGTTGGCCAGAAGACAATTTTCAACACAGGCCGGAAAGGGCTTTTTGTTTGTTTGTTTGTTTTTGTAACTTTGGAGTAATGACATCTAAGTCGAAATTTGTCTGAGGGTGAGATTTGGCCAACTAGTTTTTACCCTCTGCTCCTCATACATGCTCACACGGCCTCCTTCCAGGGCCTTGGGGTGCCTTCGTCATCATCCCCCTTTTTAAAAAAACGGGAAACATGTTTAAAGAGGGGAAGAGATTTGCTTGGGACCAGAGAAGCTACTTTCAAGGGTACCAAACCTTTTTTCATCCTGACAAATTCTGGCAGGAAAGCCCACCATGGAAGAGTGGAGGGAGGGTGAGAGCCCACCCTGCCAGGCCAGCTGGCTCCTTCTCTTCCTTCCCGCCCCAGCTTAGACACAGCCTCTTCCAGGAAGCCCTGATGACCCCCAGGCTGGGACAGGCACTTGAAGCCTCCTTAGTTCAGCAGCAGGGCTCTCACCTCAACTCCTCCCCTAATACCCTCTGCTTGGATGCC
The DNA here is from genome assembly GCA_004023965.1 of Spilogale gracilis. Taxonomy (NCBI): domain Eukaryota; kingdom Metazoa; phylum Chordata; class Mammalia; order Carnivora; family Mephitidae; genus Spilogale; species Spilogale gracilis. The sequence goes on from PITA01018516.1 coordinate 16,702, forward strand.
TCCAGGGACCCCAAATCTGGGAGCCTGTGCCCTCAAGCCTCATCCTCCCTGAACTCAGCCCAGCTCACCATGAACACAAAGATAGCCACGCAGCACCAGCCCAGCACCACGTAGTACCCAATCTTCCCAAAGAGCAGGCCCATAAGGATCCCACCAATCATCCTGGAAAGAGAGGGGAAGGCTGGTCTGAGAAAGAGGCCTCGGGGCTGGGGCAGGAGGAGGGACAGGGAAGGGGGTACTCACCCAACATATTTGTAGCCCAAGAAGGCCACCAGATCGATAGTGGTGAGGTCAGTGTTGACAGTAACCAGGTAGAGACTGAGCAAGATGGCCAGCACCTCCAAGGTCAGCCAGGCCAACGCGGAGCTTGCCTGCAGCCCGAGGAGGTCTGGGGAGAACCTGCCGGCACCAAGCTGTCACTCGGATGGCCGGCTCACACCCTCCCAGAGCATCCATCTGGGGACAGCCTCTGTTGGGTGGGGCCAGGGACCCAACAGTGACCAAGAGGGATCTGGACTCTATCCTCCTGGAAATCTCATGCCAGAGAATGCACTCCTGTCCTCAGTGACAGCCCTGGGAGGTCAGGGCTGGATTGAGGGAAGCACAGGGCAGGGGAGGTGCCTGACCTAGTTGAGAGGTGTCAGGGCTCCCCCAGAGAAGACACCTGAGCTGAGGCCTGAAGGAGCTGACTGGTGAAGGATGGTGGCCTCTACCATATCCCCAGGGCAACAATTAACTGATTCTAAAATTGTTGTGGATGCCACAAAAGAAGTGAACCGGAGCCTATGACCGAGACATGGAGGCTTGACCCAGTTGGGGGTGGGGGTGGGGTGGGAAGGCTTCTCTGAGTGACACCAGAGTGGAGACATCGCAGGTGAGCAGGTGATACAGGGAAGGAACATACTCCTGAGCAAAGGGAACTAGATGTGCAAAGGCCCTGGGGTGGGGACAGGCAGCACCAGGGGGATGGACAGGCCCTCTGGGGGATGAAAAGAGACTAGAGTGGCGAAGCAGAGTGAGGAGGAGGGGCAGACAGGCTGCACGGAGGCAGTGCAGTGTGGGAGATTAAGGAGCCAGGGTTAAACCCAGGGACAGGAGAGCTGTGGGCAGCTTCTGAGCAGGGTGGACATGGTCAGACCCGGGTCTCAGACCAGATCTTCCTGGCTGTTGTTGGGAGTCAGGGCACAAAGGGCATGTGGGCAAGGCAGCTGGTTAGGAGGCAGTGAGGAAGAGCTGGATCTGGTGGTGGAGGCTAAGAAGAAAGAAAGAGTTAGAGTCACCTGTCACAGGTATGATGCGCTGCATGTGAGCAGAAAGCAAGGGAGGATGTGAGGGTAACACTGACCGTGACCTCAAGGGCTCTGTCCTGGGCCAACTGGGAGTGCAGTGGGGCTGCTCCGAGACAGGAGATCTGAGAGACCTTCCTGACTGCCCGTCAGCCCCCCAGACCTCACCCCACTCTGCCTACTCCAGGCCTCCCTTACCTATCCTGGGTCCCCAGCGCCAGGCCAGCCACCAAGACATAAGTGATGAAAGCCATAGCTGTGGGAGGCAGACACACACACACACTGGTCAGAGGAAGATAGACCATCCTGGGCCACTAGGCACCTAAGCGTCTGCCCTAAACGTGGCCACCCAGAAGGGGGAGGGTGCAGGGCAGTGACAGGGAGGGGGAGACCTGGAATGTAGAGGTCAGGAGCGTTGACGTCAAAGCGAGGGGCCACTGGTGTATCTTGCTGGTACTGTACTTCCCAGTCCTGTGGGAAGAGTGAGGGGAGCAGGTGGGACCCACAGAGTGGGCTCCTCCCATGCTGCTTCCAGGCCCTCTCTGGGGCCAGACCTACCCCCCCATACCTGCCTGGCCTCTGACTCACCCTCTCTGCCCCCCCCCCCCCACTGGCCCCAGACTATCCCCTCCTCAGACTGTATTCCCCTCGGTGGGCGCAATGCTGACCTGGTGCACGTAGGGGAAGAAGAGCAGGCCCAGCTTTTTGCCCACATACATGGTGTCCACCGCAAAGTAGTACTTGAGCTTGGTGACGGGGATGAAGCGGTCGATCTGCGGGGAGGCAGAGCCCAAGCCTGAAGCCCTGGCCTCATGGCCCCATGCCTTCCCCCAACACCCAGCAGCCTAGCCCACTCACGTTCTTATCCACCAGCTCCTTGCCCTGGGCAGCTAGGCTGCTCCCGTAGGCCATGGCCATGTTGGACATAGGATCCGCCAGGAAGGCAGCCTGGGGTGAGGCGGAGGCTGCAGGGTAGCCCAGGCCACTGGGTGCCCGCTGGGCCCCATAGCCCCGGCTCTGGACCGAACTCGTGTCATCGAAGAGCTGGTGGGGGTCGGCCATGCTGGGCTGGGACACGGGGATCCTCCGTTTGGACGCTGCAGGGGAAGGGGGTATGGAGTGTCATTCAGGTTGTAGGTGCCTTCCTCCTGCTGCAGCAGAGCACTAGTTTGCAGGTCAGATGGGCACAAAGGCAGGTGGAGGCCAGCTGTCTGCCTGTCCTCGCTCCATCCAAATCACCACAGTGATGAGGATGTCAAGAGCTACTATGTGCCGGGTCTGCTGTGCACAGGATCCTATCCTAAGCCTTTTACAAACAGGGTCTCCATCATTGTCTCCCTTCACTCTCCCTTCATTTGTTGGCTCCCACCACATGGGCTTCTGTGTTTAGCGAACACAACAGACAAGCTCCCACCTCAGGGCTGTTCCTCTGCTGGAATGCTTTGCCCCGTCCCACAGCTCCCTCCCCTCCAGGAGGTCGTGGCTCTGCAGTACCTTCCTGACCACAGGGTCCCTGACAGCACTCCCCATCCCCCTTCCCTGCTGCACTCATATCCAGAACTCCATACTAGCTGATACACTGGCTGCTTGCTTGCTTTTGTTCCTTGTCTCCCCACTCAAAGGGGAGCCCCCCAAGATGGAACCCTAACACAGGGCTAGAGTAGGGGGCTGAAGAGACCCTGAGAAATGAGGGCCTGCCTCACATTACAGAGGTGCTGATAGGAAGAGACAGGGGAAATGACCCTGTGCACAGTGCCAGGCTGAGCGCGTGACAGGGCAGGACTGGCCCAGGCGGGCCTGCTCAATGTTAACGATTTTAACATAATTAAACCCCAAGTGAGCGCTTGCCTCATCGCAGGCTGTGTTCTATACACCATAGGCTGACTCGTTTATCTGTGCAGTCAGTGCAACTGGACCCCCACTTTACAGATGGGAAAAGCCAGCCACTGAGAGGTTCAGTCCCTTGCCCAAAGTCACTGGGCCAGAATGGAGCAGAGCCAGGCTTCAGGTTTTTAAAAGGTCCCTCAGGCTTTCTGTGGGGAACAGACCAGGGTGGGAAGGGCTGCTGTGGGCAGGACAGGACTTGCTGGAGGCATGCTTAGTCGGGGCAGGGTAAGGACGAGGGAAGAAAAGAGGAATGTGCAGAGGACAGATTTGAACCCAGCACTCTGGCTTGCGGGCCTCAGCAACCAGCCCATAAGCAACGCCAGTTCAGCAGTTACTGAGTGAACTCCTCCTATGTCCCAGGCGCCACCGTGGGCCCAGGGAACGGGTGAGAGGGTTACAGTCAGATGGGGGAGAGGAACCCAATAATCTGCATCCTGACTGCACCTGTTCTCTCTTCCATGGAACAGTTCATGGTCCAAGGCCCAGTGATGCTCACAAACTCCTCAGCCCCTGGCCTGTCGATCCCTGTCCCCTGCTGTCAATTTCTAGTCCCTTGACTCTTCCTCAGTTACGTGTCACCCCAAAACAGCTGCAGGTATGCCCAATCCCAAAGCCAGCCGCACTGGCCCCGGCCCACCTACCCCCTAGGCTCACTTGCCTTTCCTCTCGCCCCTTTCTGGGAGCTTTGGTGCAAGCCCTTCCTCCCTCCCTGTTGCCCCCTCCCCTTCGGCTCTCAGTATTTAGGGTTCTTCCCCCACTGCCCTCCTTAATGCCCCTCGCCACTGCCAGTCTGAGGCCATTAGGCACTATCACCCAACTCAAGCAGCAGGTGAGGCCACCGTCCCCAATGCCAACCTCCAGCTCTCTGCTCTCTTGGCTTCTGAGACACTGTACCCACCACCTCCTCTTTCCTGAGCCCCACAAATGCCTCTTGAGCACCCCTGTGTGTTAGGCTCTGCAGGCCTGGTGGATACAGCAATGATCAAAAAGACAAAAACTCCTGCCTTTGCAGAGCTGAGGGTCTCCGGATTGGTCCCGCCCCACCCAGGACTTTTTTTCAGCTCCCTGAAATGTGTGGCCCAGTTTTCTACACTTCTGGCTTTGCCTCTCACCTAGATCAATCTCACCTGCCTGCAGCTTTCCCAGCCACCATGTGCCTTGGGTGGTGGGCCCTGCCTCTGGCCACCACTTCTCTCCTGGCCCCACACCCACGTCTGTCCAGCTCTTGACAGTGCCCTCCCCCCAGTGTCCAAGCCCCTGATTCCCCTTCTTCCAGGCACCCAAGCAACTAATCTGTTCTCACCCACTATGTCTCAATGTTTACCCTCCCCTTGCCGACTGACTCCGTGGTCTTGAATGTGAACTTAAATGTCCTCCTCCTGGGTACCTGGCTCAGTGGGTTAAAGCCTCTGCCCTCAGCTCAGGTCATGATCTCAGAGTCCTGGGATCGATCGAGGCCCACATCGGGCTCTCTGCTGGGCAGGAAGCCTGCTTCCTCCTCTCTCTCTGCCTGCCTGCCTCTCTGCCTACTTGTGATCTCTCTTTGTCAAATAAATAAATAAAATCTTAAAAAAAAAATCTTTAAAAAAAAAAATGTCCTCCTCCTAAGCCCCCTGCCAGTTCCTGCGCTGTCAGCCTTCTCTCCAGCAGCCACAGTGATCTTTTTATTTTTTTTATTTTTTATTTTTTTAAATATTTTATTTATTTGACAGAGAGAAACACAGCCAGAGAGGGAACACAAGAGGGGGAGTGAGAGAGGGAGAAGCAGGCTTCCTGCCGAGCAGGCAGCCTGATGTGGGACTCAATCCCGGGTCTCCCGGATCATGAGTTGAGCCGAACCAACTGAGCCACCCAGGCGCCCCCACAGTGATCTTTTTAAATGCACGAGAGAACACTTCCTGTCCCCTGCCTAAGACCAGTACCCACTGAGCTGGGACTTAAATCTACAGACCTACAAGGCCCAGCATGACCCCAGCCCAGCCAACCACCCTCATTTGCTATCTCTCTCGGGGCTCGCTGCACCCAGTCACACAGTGGCCTCTCGGGCTCTGGCTCTGGCCAAGCTCCTAGCCCACACAGGCTTTAAAATATGCAGTGCTATCTCTCTGGAACATCTTCCCATGATTAACACCTGCCAACAGCACTGAGGCTATGCACTGGTAGCTCCTCGAGGACAGGAACCAAGGCTGTGGCCCCGGCATCAACTATCACAGGGCCAGTCAGGCACCTTACTAATGGCTGAAGGGAGGAATGAGCGCATCCTGCCTCTGAACCTCCATCACATCCTGGATTTTTCCCTTTACAGACCTCATCACTCCCCAGATTTTCCTGCTGACTTGTTTGTTCCGAGTTTAGTGTCTGTCTCACCGCTAAATTCTGAGTTAAGTTACCAAGGACTAGTGCTAGGCTGGTTACTACCAGATACCCAAATTCCAGCACAGGGCCTCCCTGGCCCAAGGGGAGCTGAGGCAGGATATGCTCAATGAAGAAATGAGATGCACGCACACTCCCGGAAATGAAGAGGAACTTAGATATAAATTAACAGAGACGGGAAAAGAGGGTGAAGAGTACAAGATATACAGGTTCAAATCTTAAATGAGCGGTAAGCAGGGCCCTCTCAGCTCACGAAGGGCTCTGGACGCTGTCCTGCAGAGCGTGGGCGACAGCCCGAGGCCACCGAAGGCTGGTCACTAACTGGAAATGAATGAAAGTCCCGTTCTCCCGCACAGCACACAATATCCTGCCCAAAGTTGTT